>CM028354.1:19320243-19354413 GCA_016618105.1 Dendrobium huoshanense
GACAGATCGAACGCGGCGGTTGGATCAGACCGCGGAAGGGCTTTGATCTGGACCGTTGATCGAACGATCAACGGTCCGAAAACGTACACTCACCGGAAACCATGAGTGACGCCCTAGAAAACAATTTTTTGACTCGTTCTCTCGATCGGATGGACCAAATCGCTTGAAATTTTAAACTTAAAGAGTAAGCATGAACAGAAAAAAGGGGAAAGATTTGGTTTCAGCTAAGGCACTGAATACATGAAGCTATTTAAATCTATCTAATGTGAACTAGATCTAAGTTTTTAAGGGATTATACCGTTAGATCTTTGAAATTTCTGGATGGATGAGCTTGTAGACTGTCCAAGTGAAGATCCCTAGCACAAACCCGAGCTCGAACACGTCTGGATCGACTGCTACAGGCCTGGGACAGTCTAGGTGGTGGGCTCACCGGAGAACTCGCCGCCGGTGACGTGCAACCACTTGGATTTTATAGTGGGGAGGTAGAGAGGGCTCTGGAGATCCAAAATGAATTGAGAACTCGTTCTGGGAGGCTGGGGTTAGTGAGAGAAGCTACCTTGATTCAATGGGCTCAAAAGTTGGCTTTTTCCCTATTCAAACGACCTGGGCTGGATTGGATGGCTGGGATTGATACAGGAGCTCCCTAGATGGTGCCACATATCCCTGGGACAGCTAGAAGGCTGCCTCAAAGGCTGGCCAAGCCTTGCCTCCATTGGGTGGACTTGGGACAAGTGGGGGGGGGGGGGACCATTGCCATTTAAGGCTAAACCAGGCCCTGAGCCTGGTTAGGAGAGCTCCAAGTGAGCTTTAGGACATTAAGGGGTCCGCCTAAGGCAGCTTAAATCAAGGGAAAGGGGCTTAGCATGTGATAAAGCTTTCTATAAGAGGTTTAGGCTTGAGTTTGACCAGGTTGACCAGTCAACAGGTCAAGGAAGGCTGAGGTGGAATGAAGGGAAGTGGGAGCAGCCAATGGGAGAGCTTCCAAGCCTAATCTCACACTCCTTGAAGTTAAATAGAAGGTTTGACCAATTCAAGGAAGGATTTAGGGCTTTGTTGACTTGGTTTGACCAGTCAACCAGGTCAAAGTTGGTGATGTGGCACTTGAGGAGGGAGAGGGATATTTGGAATGGCTCAATCAAGGGTCAAAGGTCAAAGTCAAGGCTAGAAAAAGATGGGAGCAAATGCCACCACAAATTTGACTAAGGATTGAGGATTGACTCAGTCAAACCAAGTTGGGTTGAGCTCAAAATGGGTTTAGAAATATTCAAGGCTTTGAATAGAATGATTTCAAGGGTTTAAAGATATTGACGTGGTTAAACAGGTTGAAATGGTTCATTTGAAACCATAAGGGTCCATTGGGTCAAACCATGTTGACTGGGTCAACTAGGTTGACCCAATGGGTGAGTCTGGGCTGGACAGGTTTGAAAAGGCATTTGAAGACCATTGAGGGTGGTTCCTAGGTCTGGGGAGGTCAAATTGATCAAAATCCTTATTTGAGCCCCTAAGGGCCTGTTTGGTCAACCTGGGTTGACTTGGTCAACCAGGTTGGCCCAGGGTCTGGGTTTGGGCTCAACAGGTTTGAAATGATATTTTAAGACCAATGGAAGTGGTTGGATGGCCTACAGAAGTCATTTGGGTCAAAACACCTATTTGGACCCTTAAAGGGCCTCTTGGGTCAAACCTGTTGACTTGGTCAACCAGGTTGACCCAAGGGTTGGGAATAGGTTCAAAAGATTTGAAATGACATTTGAAACTTGTTAAAGGTGGTTGCATTCAATTTGGAGCTCATTTGGTTTGAAATCGCTATTTGAGCCCCATAGGGGTATTTTGGTCAATTTTGACCCATTGGTCAATTATGGCCAAAAATGGTTCTAAAAAATGCAGTTTACTGCTCAGTGGGTTAAAATCAAGAGTCTGAAAATGATTGGAGACTTGGATAAGGATTCCAAGGTCAAGATCTCAAAGGTGTAGGTTCAGTGGCATAGGCTGTAAATATTTGAAGGTTTACAGCCTTGGATTTTAATTCAGATTCTGGGGTTAGAGACCTCATAATGAGCTCAAAGTTGGAGGGTAACCTCTAGAGACATGTCTTATCACTTTGCAAGTGATAGACCCTGAATCAGAGACCATTTGGCTGGGTTTTGAAATATTTGAAAATTTTTTGAAAAGGGTCTTTAGGGCAGGGCCTTAAGACTTAGGATTTGAGTCTGGATTTCTGGATTTGGAAGAATTTCAGGTTTGAATGATTAATATTGAAATATCCAAATCATTTACAATCATGTTGTGATTGTTAATGGATGGATAAGGTCAAAGCTAGATTAAAGGTGGGATCAAAGTCTAGGTTGAAACTTGGATTCTCAAATGGATTGAGTCAAAGTTTGGATATGTTTGAAATTTGAATTAATTTGGATTTGAATTGAATGGAGTTCAGATTGATTTGAGGTTTGAATTGATCAAGGGTAGGGATTGATTTGAGTCTGGAATTGTCCTAGAATCTAGAGAGATTCTAAGATCTAGGATTTAAGGGAATCCTAGGCTCTAGAGTAGGCTCTAAGGTCTAGCTCTAGGAAAGAATCCTAAGGTCTAGAGTAGATCCTAGGATCAAAAATTAATCTGGAGTTTGGAAGGACTTTAGTGACCTCATACAAAAATGAGGTCAACATAGCCCTGATATTTCCAGTGTTAATGATCACATTTGTCAACTGAATCCTGGCTCCTCGTCCCAGCTAGACGGTCATCGGGGTGTTCTGTAGATCCATCTGCATAAATGAAAGGCAATGGTTAGTAATCAAAATTTGATACATCACCCCACACTTTTAAAATGTAGAGACTTGCACATAACACAAAAACAAAAATGGATAAAAATAATTAGCATAACCATACAATAAAAATAAATTTAAAAATTCTGCTGAATGCCATATGAATTTTTTAAATTATCATTTCAGAAAATTTAAAGCTTTGATTCATTAAACGATCATTTTGAAAGACTTAAAATTTTGAGTATGAGTTGATATGGTTTCTACTATAACACTGAGATGACTAACCAAAGATGGAAAGAGAAATCATTCCCCAGCGGAGTCGCCAAAAATATGTGGGCTCCAAAAATTCGGCCCCAGCCTCCGCTCGCTTTTCGCTTTCTTTTTTTGGCGAGGAGGAGTTTTAATGGAATTAAGTTCTGGGGTACAATTTGGAAGGCAGATGGGCTTGCAGATAAGACACTACCCAGAGATTTCGCCCATATTTTGTGAGGACTTTATGATCTGAGTTCTGGTTTCCTATAGGCGCAAGCCCCTATAGTTAATTACCCCTCTCGATAACAAGAGAGAACTTTCAATTAAGGCTTGTCATTAATCAAATACGTTGTATCCTTAGATACGTTGTATCTTTAGATACGTCGTATCAAGCATATAATAGCAATAATGGGCATTGGTATTTGAAGAGTTTGGAAATGGTTGAGAATTTGGAGATTTGATATTTAAATTTTGAAATTGCACTATCTTGCTCTTTAAGCGGATGGTGGGGGAATGGATGATAGATTCAATTGGAGCAGGGTCGGCTGTTGTGGGTCGCACGATTAGGAAAGAGGGAGGTAGGTCGGGAGCATAGAGGTCGGTAGCTAGGGGATTTCGCATAAAGAGAAGGGTCTGATCAGGACTATGGCAGAAGATCTGAGGATTCAGCTACATGTTAGGAAGAACAACTTCCTCTCTTCCTCTCCCTCTCCCTCTCTCTCTCTCTCTCTCACTCTTTCTCTATGAAACAAAGAGTTTGGGTTGGCTAGAGTAGAGAAGGCGACAGGAAGGTGTTGGGCCTGAGGGATTTGTCTTGAGAGATTGGAAGAATATAGGGCTTGATGTTCGCAAACAAGGGATTAGATTGGGACTTCGGTTCGGTAGTTGAAGGCATCAACAGTGGAGATGAAGACCGAAGTCGGTGGTCTGCAGAGGTTTTGCATGGGGTTCGGTCGATGGAGGGGAGATTGGGATGTAGGCCGGAGGTTTGTGCGTGGGAAAGGCATGGAAACTGCTTGCAAGAGAGAGAGAGAGAGAGAGAGAGAGAGAGAGAGAGAGAGAGAGAGAGAGAGAGAGAGAGAGAGAGAGAGAGAGATGTTGAATCTAGTAATTAGGTTGTTAAGCCTAAGTTAATGTCCCAAGGCTACCAAGAGGGGGGGTGAATTGGTAGTTTAAAAATTTTAAACCCTCTTTGAAGATTAAGTTGAACCGAAATGAGAATTTTTCTTTTAATGTTTTTCTAGAAAATATTTTTCAACCACAGAGTTATTAAAAATTAAAATAAAATGCGGAAACAAAAAAACTGTAAATGACACCAGATTTATAGTGGTTCGGTCTATAATCAGACCTACATCCACTCCTCAGAGGCACCCTCTGAGTATTGCACTAAAACCAATAGTGACTCTCTTTTTGCACCCACAGCAAGGTGGAGAAGCCTTTACAACACACTCTTTTCACCACTACCCGGTGCGGCACAGAACTGTCATCCTTTTACACAATCCCCAGTGCTGGCAGAGAATCGTCATCCTTTTACACAATCCCCAGTGCTGGCAGAGAACCGTCATCCTTTTACACAATCTCCAGTGCTGGCAGAGAACCGTCGTCCTTTTACACTCTCCTAGTGTGGGCAGAGAACCCTATGGCTGTTCATACTCTCCAAGTGTAGGCAGAGAACCCTTCGGCTGTTCACACTCTCCAAGTATCGGCAGAGAACCGGATCTCCTTGACTGATCTTCTCACAAGAATCTAGAAGGAAAAAGGAAAAGAGTGAAGTAATCACAATTCACAAGTAGATACTCCTACCTTTGAAATCCAAGTGAAGCCTTCTCGCTCCAGTGGTAGGAATCCTTCCTTGAATGCTCTCTTCCACTCTCTCCTTGGCTATTCTCTCAAGAGGCACGAAGATCAAATGACATAAAGATAGGGTGGCAGTCTAATTTGGACTATTTATATAAAAGACAAGAAAAACTGCCAAAAAACTGCAAGTTTTCAATTCTGTACGCAATGGATCGTCATGTACGATCGTGGATCGTCCTTGATAATTTTACTTAAACGATCTGAAACGACCCTATTTGAATATGTGTATGAAATGTCTTCGTACAGCTGATCGTCCTGTACGAATTTGGTTCGTCCAGTACGAACAGTTATTACAATGTCAGTTCTAGAAACTACTGAAAACTGTTCTAAGTCGGTTAATCGTTTGGACGAAAATATGTTTTTCTGGACAAAAATTTTACAGAGAACCGATCGTCCTGGACGATTCTTGACTTCGTCCGGATGAAAATTTTCCAGAGGACCAATCGCCACGGACGATAATTTATTTTCGTCTAGACGAAAATTTTCCAGAGACCAGATCATCCTGGACGATTTTTAATTTCGTCTGGACAAAATTTTTCCAGAGGACCAGTCACCACGGACGATAATAAAATTCATCTGGACAAAAATTTTACAGTGAACCAATCATCCTGGACGATAATTATTTTCGTCCTAGATGAATAGGACTTAAAAAAAATTTTCCGAGCAAGTTCCTATTCGTTAATGTGCTCTATAAGAGATAATTGTCTGATCGTCCCGTACGATCGGATATCATCCCGTACGATCAATATAAAATTTTTATGATCTCCTTATGTGTGTGTGTATGTTTTTATTCACTCAATTACAATCACTCCCTTTCAAATTTAATTCAAAGAAAAATGCAAGTTTCAAATTAACAAAGTATCTCATGTTGAATTTGATTTGAAGTTTTTGTAGTCTAGAGTCTGATTTTCCTGAAATGTTAGTACACACAAGAGTAAATACAAATCTTCTAAAATTGTTAGGAGATAACTACACATTTGAACAATAATGTTTGGAATCATCAAAACTATACAAGTTGCAAAAATGTAAAGCATTCAAATAGCAACTATTCTAACAATCTCCCCCTTTTTTATGATGGCAAAACAATTATTATTTGTATGGTTTAAATTTAAACAAATCTCCTATCTCCTAAACTCCCCCTGAATTAATGAATACTTGAAAATAAGGAGGCATTTTGAAGCAAAGAACAATATTTTTATTTTTCAAAAAAAATTTTAACACAAACAATCACAAAGTCAAACAAACAAAAGCAAAATGCAAACAGAATAATCAAAACAAAACAAACCAAAACACAATAATTTCTCCCCCTTTTTGACAACAACAAAAAGTGAAGAAGAAATAGACGAGAAATATAAGTAATTATACGAAATTCATTTGAAAATTTAATCTAAATGGTGATTGACATAAGGTATGCAATTTTAAACTAAAAACATTAAGTCAATCATAGAAATTCATAAAATTTAAGAAGTGATATAATATTGTAAGTAAGAAGAATTTTTCAAAGACATGATTCAATTTAGACATTCGAATATAGAAAATCATTACAAGAGAGATGTAAAAAAAAATTTATATTTCAAAGTTCAATGGAATAAAAATGAACATAAGATCAATTTGAATTAAGAGATTGAAAGAATTTGGAAAGAAGAGAATTACCACATGTGGCGCTTTGCGCATCTTTTTCAAAATTTTTGGGGCACATTTTTGTGCATTTTTTTTTTGGGGGCTTATTTTGTGCCTCTTTTTCACATTGCAAATCTTTGCATATTCCTTTTGATTTTTGTACTTTTTGTATAATTTTCAGGAGTAATTGAGACCAATTTTTTCCAAAATCAATAATCTAAAATTTCAAATATTTCTAAGTGCATAAATATCACTTGAGCATAGAAATACAAAATAAGAAAATATCTAAATTGCAATAATAATATTAACTTTTATGTAGTCTAAATGAATATACATGAATTTAAAAGTTCTAATTACAACAAGTTATAAACAACTTTTAAATTTAGAAAGACTAGATTTTCTAATATAGATAATCTCAAATTACAATCTAATTTAAGCACTATGAAGATTAAATAATACTAATGAAATTCATAAAAATTAACCACATTCCAAAAACAAATCAAATTTGAAACAAGTATAATATCCATTGATATTAATGAAAGGATTACACATTTCATAATATCTAAAAATAAGTAAGAAAATACACTGAACTTAAAAGAAAAAACAAACACTTAACATAAAAACTGACACAACAAAACATAAAACACGAGTACAACAAACACAAAGAAATTCATCTCTACTGTTCTGGAGGAGGAGGAGGAGGAATGCCGCCAAAAAGGTTGAAGTAGGAGGCCATCAACATTACATTGATATTAATTTCATGTACTTCATTTCTAATGTTACCAATGTCATGTTGCTGCTGCTTAAGTTAAGCATCAAATTGATCAAACCTTTGATCAACGTGAGTCTCTAATCTATCAAATCTTTCAATCAGATTCTGATAATCTAACTGAGGTGCAGAAGTTTGCTCTCCTTCTTCTTCCTCTTCTGAAGCACTGGCATGTACTTTTCTTTTTTCCTCCTTGAAAAGCAATCTGAAGGAAGCATCATTATAGTATACTGGCTCTTCGTATTCATCATTAGGATGCACTAAGTTGTATTTCTTTTCCAAAATGTATGTGACTAAGTGTCCTAATGAGATGTTCCTTTTTCTCTTCTGTTCTGCATGTCCTATTTCTAAAAGCCCATAGATATGATCTATGATAAGTTGGGCTTCGTCAATAGGATGACATTCTATAATCAAAAAGGTTTGAATAGAAAGGAGAGGGGTAATATTAATCCTATCACCAGCTTTAGGAATGATTGAAGATCGAAGGATATACTGAATGATTCGGGCATTTTTGGTCATACCGGAGACTCTAGCGACATGATAGTCAAGACCATTTTGTCTAATTACCCTATTGACATCATACCATTTGAAAGAGGTTTCTGACATTAGGGTGTGAGCTCTATATCCCTCAGTTCTTAAGTTCAAAAAGGCACCAGGGTCGTGCTTGATGATTTCAACTTTTTGCTTGAAGACATAAGAACTTATGGAGGAGTGGTCAGAATTAAAACTCATGTTTGCTAGAAAATAATGGTAGGTTTGCTTGTTGTAGAAGTGGACGAGAGAAAGTATGAAATGAAATTGGGTTGAGGCAAAAAGGTTCATTACCTTAAAATTTAACTCGCTTTGGATTAAAATGCGAGAGAGAGTTATTTTGGCGGATGCAAAACGAGGAAAGGATTCCTCATTCGCCTTAGACAGGAAGTTTTCTGAGGCATTCCTATTGGGTTTCTTTACCAACACCTTTTGTCTCTTGCTTGAGGAGGCAATTGTCGATTTAAAGTAGAAAGGGATTGAAAGTGAAGTTTGAAAGTGTGATTGTTAAGTTAGAAAGCCTTCATATTTAAACAAAAATGATACGTTCGTCAAGGACGAAAGTTTTCGTCCAGGACGAAAATCATCGTTCGTCTGGACAAAAATATTTCGTACAGACGATCAAATTTGTTCAAAATGTAACAGCTTTTCGTAATCAACACAACTTACGATGCATCCCTTCGTACAGGCTTTTTGACTTGACCTATCGTACAGACGAAATTATTTCATACAGACGATCAAAAAGTAACTCGTTTTAATGTCTCTTGAAAACTGTCCCCTACAATGAACCGACATCTGTTCGTCTGGACGAACCAAAAATTCGTACAGACGAAATCCATATTTAAAACTGTCTTATCCACTCAATCGCGCAAACTGTTCTTTCACACATCCTCCAATACGAAACAAAATTCGTCCCGGACGATTTCCTCCAATTTTTTAATTTTGATTTTTAATTTAAGAAAATCAAACTAAACATTCAAAAACACAGAAAACATAAAACAAAACCATAGTCCTAAAAACAAATTCATTCAAAACACACAAAATTTCACAAAATCAAAAACAAAACAAAACAAATATCAATGTTGCAAAGACATTTTGTTTAGGCATTCAAATCAATAACACTAAGCCTTATTCTTAAAGTACTGAAGGTATCAAAGGCTAAAGGTTTTATAAAAATGTCTACAAGTTGATTTTCAGTTGAAAGATGTGTGAGTTCAATTTCTCCCTTGGATACATGATCCCTTATGAAATGATGCCTTATATTAATGTGTTTGGTTCTAGAATGTTGAATAGGATTTTTGGAAATGCAAATAGCACTAGTATTGTCACAATAAATTGGAATAGTGCCTATAGTTAATCCTAAATCAATCAATTGTTGTTTTAACCAAAGTACTTGTGCCACACAACTTTCTAATGCAATGTATTCTGCTTCTGCAGTAGATAGTGCCACTGAATTTTGTTTTCTACTAGACCATGAAACTAATGAATTTCCAATAAATTGACATGTTCCAGAAGTGCTTTTCCTATCCACTCTACAGCCTGCAAAGTCAGAATCTGAGTAACCAATAATTTCAAATGAAGAGCTAAACTTATGATACCAAATCCCTAAGTTTTGAGTTCCTAGTAAATATCTTAAAATCCTTTTCACTGCTGTCAAATGTGATTCTTTTGGATCTGATTGAAATCTAGCACATAAGTAAACACTGAACATAATATATGGTCGGCTAGCAGTCAAGTAAAGTAAAGATCCAATTATCCCTCTAAATTTCTTTTGATCAACAGATTTTCCCTTAAGGTCCTTATCCAACTGAACTGAGGAACTCATTGGTGTACTAACAGGTTTAGCATTATCCATTTCATATTTTTTGAGGATGTCCTTAATATATTTAGTTTGACTAAGAAATGTACCTTCCTCAAGTTGCTTAATGCTAAATCCTAGAAAGAAATTTAAATCTCCCATTAAACTCATTTCAAATTCACTACTCATTGTTTTAGAAAAATCATCACAAAGATTTTTATTTAAAGATCCAAAGATGATGTCTTCCACATAAATTTGAACAATAAGTATATCCTTTCCAACTTTTCTTAAAAAGAGAGTTGTATCTACACTTTCTTTTTCAAAAGATCTTTCAAGTAGGAAGGTGCTCAACCTCTCAAACCAAGCCCTAGGTGCCTGTTTCAATCCATATAATGCCTATTTTAACTTGAAAACATGATTTGGAAATTTAGAATTTTCAAAACCTGGAGGTTGTTCTACAAAAACATCTTCTTCAATAACCCCATTCAAAAAGGTACTTTTTACATCCATTTGAAACAATTTAAAACCTTTAAAACAGGCAAAGGCAAGTAAAACCCTAATTGCTTCAAGTCTAGCTACAGGGGCAAAAGTCTCCTCAAAATCAATTCCTTCAATTTGATTATACCCCTTAGCAACTAATCTAGCCTTATTTCTAATGACTACTTCTGAGTCATTCATTTTATTTTTGAAAATCCACTTGGTTCCAACAACACTTTGATCTTTTGGCCTTGTAATTAATTCCCAAACTTTATTTCTTACAAATTGATTTAACTCTTCTTGCATGACCAATATCCAAAATTCATCAGAAAGTGCTTGATCAATGTTAGTGGGTTCAATAGTTGAAATAACGGTTGAATGATTGACTTCCTTGTTTAATCCACGCCTAGTTCTAACACCCTCACTTGGTTCACCTATAATCAATTCCTTTGGGTGGTTTTTAGAAAATCTCAAATCTCTAGGGAAAGGGTTTTCTCTTTCCAAATTTTCTTCCACATTTTCTTCCAAATTTAATCTATCAATCTTTTGGGAGTTTTCTTCAATTTCTTCTTCAACAACATTTGGCTCTTCCAAATTTTCACTTTCATCAAATACAACATGTGTGGTTTCTTCAATGACTAAATTTCTTTTGTTGAATACCCTATAAGATTTTCCAACACTTGAATATCCAACAAAAATTCCTTCATCTGATTTTGGATCAAATTTTCCTAAGGCAGATTTTCCATTATTATGTATGAACACCTTATAACCAAATACATGCAAATGAGACAAATTATGTGTTCTACCTTTTAGCAACTCATAGGGTGTTTTATTCAAATTTGATCTCATATTTACCCTATTCAGAACATAACATGCAGTGCTAACCGCCTCAGCCCAAAAATATCTAGGAAGTGAGTATTCTGCTAACATTGCTCGGGCGGCTTCTATTAATGTTCTGTTTTTCCTTTCAACTACCCAATTTTGTTGAGGGGTTCTAGGTGCAAAAAAAATTGTGATTAATCCCCTTTTCTTTACAGAAATTTTCAAATCTTTCATTTTCAAATTCTCCTCCATAATCACTTTGTATAGAAATTATTTCACTCCCTAGTTTCCTTTGAATCCAAGTTGAAAAATTTCTGAATTCCTCAAATGATTCACTCTTATGAAAAAGAAATCTAACCCAGGTGAATTTTGAGAAATCATCCACTATAACAAATCCGTATACCTTTCCTCCTAGACTTACAGTGCCTACAGGTCCAAAAATATCCATGTGTAAAATTTCTAAAGGTTTACTGGTCCTAAGATCTTTATTGGACTTAAATGAGGACTTCACTTGTTTTCCTCATTGACATGCATCACAAAGGTGGTCCTTAGTAAAGTCTAGTTTTGGTATACCTCTCACTAAGTTCTTTTGGGTAATTCTCCTAAGGTTTTTCATTCTAGAATGATAAAGTCTCCTATGCCAAAGCCATGATTCATCAGAAACAGTTTTCAAATAAAAAGCAGTAGGAGATTGAATACAATTTAAATCTAACATGTAGATATTGTTTACCCTTTTTCCATTTAAAACACTTTTCCCATTTAGGCTTATTATGCAGCTAGTAGGTAAAAATTTGACATTGTAGCCCTTATCACATAGCTGACTTATGCTTAACAGATTATGTTTTAAGCCTTCAACTAATAACACATTGTCTATGAAAAAGTTTTTCAAATTTCCAATCATACCTGATCCAACCACTTTCTTTGTGGTATTATCTCCAAGTGTAACCTTGCCTCCATTCCTGTCTTCCAGCGTTATGAATTGAGCAGTATCTCCAGTCATATGCTTTGAACATCCGCTGTTCAGGTACCATATACTCTCACGAGGTCTTGTGTGAGAGTACACCTGCAAAATTCTCAAATGTTAGACCTGGGAACCCAAACAAGTTTGGGTTCACCTTTATGAAATTTATAATCAGATGCATGTATGATATGTCTAGGTTTATGCATCTTAGTTCTTCATACCAAATTAGTTTTCATCTTTAAAGTGCAGGTGTGAGATATATGTCCCAAAAATCCACAATTATTACATTTAACATTAGGAAAAATATTCCTATATTTTCTTTCATATGATTGTCTTCTAAGGGATTTCATGAATTTAAGATAATATTTAGGATTTGTAAAATCTTCAAGTTTAGGGGGGTTCCTATTATCCTCGAGAGCTCTTATTGTGAGTTTGTAAAATGAATTCATATCTTCCAAGATTCGATTGGTATAATTGATTCTATATGTCTTGCTCTAAGATTCATCCTTAAAATTCTTAAATTCTTTTTCAAGTTCAGCATAGGATGATTTTAAATTCTCAAAATTTTTATTCAAGTCATCATATTCATCAAGTAGTTTCATGTGGTTGTTATCTATTAAAGTATGATCTTTCCTAAGGATTTTGTGTTCCTTATTAAACTCTTCCAATTCTAAATCTAAACTAGCATGCATCTTTTTCATTTTCATATATGCATCATACATGTGTTCAGAAACTTCAAACAATTCATCATAGGTTAAATCACATACCTCATCTTGATCTGATTGTTCAACATTATCTGCCATCAAGCAAAGGTTGGTGACTTCTTCTTCTTTTTCAGTCTCAGATGAGTCTGAAGCTGAGTCCGCCCAGAAAGCTCTTTGAAACTTCTTCTTGCCCTTCTTTACCATTGGTTTCTCCTCTACCTTCTCCTTGCTAGGAGTGGCTTTGAGTTTTGGACAATCAGTCTTTATATGACCTGGTTTCCTGTATTCATTACAAATCACTTCATTAGAAACCTTGTTATTTCTGTTATACTTACCTCTATTCCATTGCTGGCGTCTCTTCTGCTTTCTCTTTAAAAAGCTTCTGAATTGTCTAGTCATCAATGCAATATCATCTTCATCCTTAGGTTGTGAGTGTTCACTTTCTGACTCTTCCACATTTAGTGCAATATTCTTGTCCTTTCGTGGTTCACCTGCATCAATCTTTCTTTGACTTACTCATTGCTCATAAGCAATGAGTAAACCAAGAAGATTGTCAATGGAATAAATGTTCAGATCTTTAGACTCTGTAATTGCAGTAATTTTAGCATCATAAGCAGTAGGTAAACAACGAAGAATCTTATTGACCATTTCAGCATTAGTTAATTCCCTACCAAGTGCATGCAAAATAGATTCATTAGGTTTCATGCGAAATAATTTATAGTCTAGTAACAAGATATTGAGTCTTGATTGCTTAACCTCATTTGTCCCTTCATAAGTTATACAAAGTCTATCCCATATGTCCTTTCCGCTTTTGCAAGTGGAAACTCGCATGTAGTCTTCAGATTTTAAAGCACAAAAGAAACTATTTAAACATTTGGCATTTAATTGTGCTAAGTCATGTTCTTCAATAGTCCAATCTGCATAAGGTGTTTCTACCCTAACTCCATCAACTAATCTAGTTGGTGTTGCAAATCTATTTTTCATGTCTTATGTTTTGATGATTGACAAACACTGTTTTTCTTGGATAGCTTGTTGCTTCTAACTTTTCAGGAATCGACGATCGGACAATCAAAAAGGAGCCAAGTTCAGGAATGCGTAGGGTTAGGGTTGAGTCAGTCTGTACTTTTATTTTTACCTTTTGAGTCCACTTGTAATAGCCAAAAAGACTGATACTTTGTAACCCTTCACACACACACTTGAGAGAATTAGAAATTCTGTTTTTACTCATATCGGCCAGGACGATATATTGGATCGGCCTGGACGATCAGCTTAAAACAGAAAGTCTAATTAAGGGTTCTTGATTAAGGCAGCCAACGTTAACCGATCGGCCTGGACGATACGTGTATCGGCCAGGACGATAAGCTCAAAACAGAAAGAAGTAGCCGCCATAGACAAGTATGGTATAGCATATCTTTAAATTATCGGCCAGGACGATCCTCGGATCGGCCTGGACGATATTAACAGATTATGCCATAATTGTTCAGGAAATCAAGGAAGTAATTAAGGATGATTGATACGATCATATCGTCCTGGACGATCGCAAGATCGGCCAGGCCGATCTAGTCAAAACCTTAAGTTACTTCAGGACGATCAATATCGGCCAGCCCATATTCAGGGCTATTGTCAGGACGATTTTCGTCTGATTTGAACTGATCGGCCAGGACGATCGTAAGATCGGCCTGGACGATCAAGCTAATTTTCAATCGTCCAATCTGGCATCCAGGGCTATGCTCTGGCCGATCTTCATTGATTTGTACTGATCGGCCAGGCCGATGTCCAGATCGGCCTGGACGATAAAGTCGGCAACTTACAATTAATGAGCTCTTTTGAAGCTCTTCTATTTAAAGAGCTCTTGTTCAACGTTTTTAAAAGACCTTTGGCTGCTGCCTTGACCTGAGAAGACCTTGAGGAGAGAAAGAGAGAGAGAAGAGAGAGAGAGGATCTTGTGAGGGGGAGCTTGTGAGGGGTTTCACAAGGGTTGCTTCAAGGATCTCTCTGCGTCGTCTTCGTCTAGAGTTTCTCGTCCGTGGAAGGGTCGGTAGAGGTAAGGAGTTGTGCCGTTGGTTCTGGTTCTCTGCCGGCTTCAGGAGGAAGCAAAAGGAGATAGGTTCTCTGCCTTGCCGGGGTGGCAAAAAGGAGGTTCTTGTGAGGGTTTCTCCACCTAGCCGTGGGGGGCTAAAGGAGAGTCACTTTTTGTGTAGTGCAATACTTGGAGGGTGCCTCCAAGGAGTGGACGTAGGTCGAGTCGACCGAACCACTATAAATCTCTGTGTTTCTTTTCTTGCTTCCGCACGTTTAATTCCGCATTATTTTCGTGGTGTGATTTGGTTTTATGTTACTTTATTTCTTTGTTTAAAAACGAAGTTTTTAAAATACCAATTCACCCCCCCTCTTGGTTAGTTTGGGACTAAGTTCATAGGGCTTAACATCCCCATCGAACTTTCAAGTGGTATCAGAGCCTGTTTCGAAAATTAAAGTTTAAAAACTTTTTGAATTTGATCCATGTCTAACTTTGGGAATCGCAACACTACGGAAGGGTATTCTATTACCCGACCTCCTCTGTTCGATAACCTACCTTTTGATTTCTGGAAAACTCGCATGTCAACTTTTTTACAATCTACTGATTATCGCATGTGGATGCTTATTCAAGAAGGTTATTCTCCACCTTCTCGTGAAATTAACGGTTTTAAAACGGAAGTTGCTTTTACCGAATGGACTTTTGATGAACGAGATTTAGCTCAACTAAATGCTAAATGTTTGAATTGTTTTTTCTGTGCATTAAAATCTGAGGATTACATGCGTGTTTCAACTTGCAAAACTGGTAAAGAAATTTGGGATAAACTATGCATTACTTATGAAGGCACTAATGAAGTTAAACAATCCCGTTTAAACATTCTCTTGCATGACTACGAACTTTTTCGTATGAAACCTCATGAATCAATTTCTGACATGTACACTAGGTTTACTCAGATTGCTACCTCATTGCATGCACTAGGAAAAGAACTTTCAAACTATGAAAAAGTTAACAAGATTTTGAGATGCTTGCCTTCATCCTATGATGCAAAAATTACTGCAATTACTGAATCTAAAGATTTAAACACCTATTCTATTGATAACTTGCTTGGCTCACTCATTGCTTACGAGCAAGGGGTGAATCAAAGAAATCTTGATGTAGGTGAAAAGAAAAAGGAGAAAACCATTGCATTGAAGGCACACAAATCGGATTCTGAATCTTCCGGGTCTGAAAGCGATGGAGTTGCCTTCATCACAAGGCAATTCAAAAGCTTTCTAAGGAAGAAACAAAAGCATCATCAAAGTTGGAGAAAAGGTAAGGATCATAAACATAGTAAAGGATCTTCTGATGTTATTTGTTTTGAATGCAGGAAACCTGGACATGTAAGATCTGATTGTCCTACACTTCAAGAACATTCAAGCAAAGAAAAGGAAAAAGGTGAGGAAAAAGCTAAGTCTAGGAAGGACAAGAAGAAAATCCAAAGAGGCTTCTGGGCAGAATCTGGCACTGATTCCTCTGAGACTGAACCAGAGGAAGAAACAACAAACTTGTGTTTCATGGGAGAAAACCAAAGTGATGAGGAAGAGGTATGTAGACCAACCTATGATGAATTATTTGAAATTTGTGAAAAAATCCATGCATCATATAGGAAATTAAAGAAAACTCATGCTAGCCTAAAATTAGAACATTCAAATCTACAAAAAGAGCATGAAGTTTTTCTCAAAGATCATGCAACGATTGATTCAAATCACATGGCTCTCCTTGATGAATTTGATGAATTAAACAAGAAGCATTTGGAATTAGTTGATAAAAGCAATGCATTAAAAGCTTCACACACCTCACTTAATGATGATCTTAAGAAATCTAAAGAGATTGAGAAAAATTTGAGGATTGAGAATGATGCATTGAAAAGAACTAACTTGAGAATTCAAAATGATTTGGATACATGTAAGAGAGCTAGGATGACACCAACTTCTAATCAAAGGCCAGAACCTAGGAAGAGGCATTTTTACTCAAATCATTTAAGAAAACCTTTTCCTGGAGTTCAATGTTTTACTTGTGGCATGTTAGGACACATCTCACACACTTGCACAGTTCACCGTAGTACACATTGGGTGTGGAGACCTAAGATGCATGATTCAATACATACCACATCTGCATTGCACTCTATATTTCCTAAGAAGGAGCCCAAATCTGTTTGGGTTCCTAAAACTGACTGTTGTTGAGTCTTGCAGGAGTGCTCTCACCAAAGACCTCGTGGGAGCATAGGATAACTGAACATAAGGAGGCTTGCAGCTCAATTGCTAAAATCCGTTGTTTTATCACTTGCTTGAAATCGTTAGTTTTTGTGTGACTTTTATTTTTAGTTTTTGTGTTGACTTTGTTGTTGTCTTTAGTTTGCTTATTGTTTGTTTTTGTTTTTATTTTTGGTCCTTATTTTTGGCTTCCGTATGATAAAAACTTTTCAAGCTTTTAAAAATTGGAGTTTTTTTTGGGAGATAGGGTTTAGCTTTTTTAAATTAGCTAAAGAGAGTAAACTATTGATGTTTTCCCTTCTTCTGACCTTGTTTAGTGGCATGATTTTTCTTTTATAAAACAAAAAGTCTAAACTCAGTTTAACCAATGGTTTTTTAAGATATCGTTCTAATCTTGCTACATTAAATCATCTTATGCATAATAGTCAAAATTCTTTGATATCATTCAAGCTTTTGAAATCTTACCATTGCAGTCATCACGTGATTTTGATTTTGTGTTGTGAATTGTTCTTCCCTATGTTAGAGAGAGAGCCCCTATTCTCTAATATTTGGAGGATATACTCACAACTAAGTATTTTTCTTTAAGGGTATATTAAAGAGTTATTAGCTTGCAAAAGACAAAAAGGAAAGAGGCCAATGAAGCCAAATTGAAAAGAAAAATACACAAAAGTGTATCAAAAATCAAAAGATGCTCAAAGAGCCAATAAAAGTAAAAGGAGGCATAAAATTAGCCCACTAATTGCAAGCTATGATCTCTTTGGTAAAACTCTTAAAACTTAGAAAACTCATTGATTATGTGATACATTCAAAGATTTGATTTCAAATTCCATGATTGAGAAAAACTATTTTGGTTTATTATTTATAAGATACTTTAGTTGTTAACAAGTCTTGATTGATCTCTTAAAACCTCTTGTGTTATTCCAAGTTAGGACTCTGTTGTTTTTAAGAGATTTTTTGTACCCTGAAGAATGTCCGATCTAGGGTTAATAGAATCAGTTTTTCAATCTTCTTCTAATTTGGATTTTGTTAAACCTCTTGATCTCCTAGAAACTTCAAAAAAATTTAAATTCAAGAAAAGAATTCTCATATGATGCCTTCATAAAACAAAAAAAAAAAAAATAGAAAAATTAAAATCCAAAAATATTCGGTGTTTGTTTTATTTTTAATTTTTGTGTGTCTTTGACTGTCTTTTCTTTTGTTTTATTTTTGAGGGTCTTGATCATCACCATTCCTTTCTTAATTTCAATTTCAAGTCACATCGGCCTGGCCGATATTTTTATCGTCCTGGCCGATAGGACAAATTCTTTCCAAAATCCATCTGCTGACCTTTTTCTGTGCTTACTGAAATTCATCGTCCTGGCCGATACATCATCGTCCTGGACGATTTGATCAAACTCTTGGTGATAGTCCTGGCCGATAGTTTATTTGTCTGGCCGATGCATTCTATGTGCATCGTCCTGGCCGATACACTGGACCGTCGCGGACGATCCACGTGTCAGTACGTTTTGAACTTTAAATTCGGCCCCGGACGATCCATTATTGGACCATCGGCCGGGCCGATCCACTGTTCGTCCTGGACGATACACGTGGCAAGCATTTAAAACGTTTTAACTTCGGCCGGTACGATCAATTATTGTGCATCGTCCTGGACGATACACCTCATCGGCCCGGACGATCTGCTTTTTCAACGGTCGTCCGGACTGACTCCTCGGGCCGATAGCCTGTGTCTAATCGGCCTGGCCGATATCTGATCGGCCCGGACGATTGGACCGCCTTTTTGACCAATCGGCCTGTACGTAATAATTGACACATATCGGCCTGGACGATTTCGCGATCGGCCTGGACGATATGGACGATTCTTTAAATATAGGCCGATCCAGCCATGTTTTCTCACAACTCATCCTTTCTCCTTTGATTTTCTGCTTAAAGTTCTCTCATATGGCTGGTGGGAAGCGCGTCCGGCAGACCTCTGGAAGTTCCTCGAGGGCAAGGGTTGACCCTCGGTTCCGTGAAGCAGAAGATGAAGCTGCTTATCATCGCTATAAGGAATGTGGAATTACTGTTTCAAGAATTATCAATCCGACCCACATTTCCTACCCGGTAATGGATCTCTTTGCCCACACTTCCCTTTGCTTCATCCTATCTCTTATTTTTCCTTTCAATTCTGAGTTCCTGTTAGAATTCTTTGCAAACCTCCGCATAAACTCTACCTTCACAGCCCTGTCCTCCTATGTGAATCGACGCCCTGTCGAAATCACATATCAGGACTGTGTTGAACTTTTACAGCTATCCACCACCGGAGATAAGCTGCACCTTATTGCCCCTGACCCTGATTTTGACTGGTCCACGGCAAACCACTTTCTTCGCCAGACCAATGCCCGTTACCATGTTGGAGAGACTAGCTCTCTAGTCAGAGATGCTAGGACAATCCAACATGTCCTTCGCACCTCTGTCATTCCAAAAGCCGGCGACCGTGTCCACATTACCCCTCTACTTTCCCTCACTACCTTCTACATCATGGCACATAGGGAATTTAACACTGCAGATCTATTCTTTCGTTACATTGATCATCTCACAACAATTCGCGACCCAGGCCACAGAAGAAACCAAATCTAGCCTTAGGACATATCATAGCCTATGTTCTTGAGACCAAATACCAAATTCAATATCCCAATCCACCAAATTTCCCAACTCTCTTCTACTCGAACAATTCTTTCAGCAACCTTCACAGTACTCGTCTCCACCCGGATGAACCACGGGAGGCTAGAGAGGAGGAGGCTCCCGCTCCAGCTCCCTTTCCTGACCCTGCCCCTCTCCACCAACATTCACCGGTAGATCAGTTGATAGCGAGATTTGATCGTTGGGAGACCAGATTTGATGCATATGTTGCTGCCCAAGAGCAGCAACACTCTGAGGACATCGCCCGCTACGAGCATCATCGCGCCGAAGACTTAGCTCGTTTTGACAGTTTTCTCACTCACCAGCAGCAGCAGCATGACCAGGACATCGCCTGGTTCAATGCTCAGTTTACTACCCTTGCCAGCTACTTTCAGCAGCCACCTCCACCTCCTCCATCTGATGATCAGGATCCCTCGTTCTTTTAGTTTGTGCTTTATTGTTTCTTGTCTTTTTGTAGTAGTCTCTCGTGATGTTTGTTGTTCTTTTTTACTGTTTTTGGACTCTCTTTTTGTGATGACAAAAAGGGGGAGTAGGATAGGATGTGTGGTTTGTAACCTTTGTTTTTTTCTAATGAATCTTTAATTTTCCTACTTGTGTTTTGTCATCATCAAAAAGGGGGAGATTGTTGCAAATCTATTTTTCATGTCTTATGTTTTGATGATTGACAAACACTGTTTTTCTTGGATAGCTTGTTGCTTCTAACTTTTCAGGAATCGACGATCGGACAATCAAAAAGGAGCCAAGTTCAGGAATGCGTAGGGTTAGGGTTGAGTCAGTCTGTACTTTTATTTTTACCTTTTGAGTCCACTTGTAATAGCCAAAAAGACTGATACTTTGTAACCCTTCACACACACACTTGAGAGAATTAGAAATTCTGTTTTTACTCATATCGGCCAGGACGATATATTGGATCGGCCTGGACGATCAGCTTAAAACAGAAAGTCTAATTAAGGGTTCTTGATTAAGGCAGCCAACGTTAACCGATCGGCCTGGACGATACGTGTATCGGCCAGGACGATAAGCTCAAAACAGAAAGAAGTAGCCGCCATAGACAAGTATGGTATATCATATCTTTAAATTATCGGCCAGGACGATCCTCGGATCGGCCTGGACGATATTAACAGATTATGCCATAATTGTTCAGGAAATCAAGGAAGTAATTAAGGATGATTGATACGATCATATCGTCCTGGACGATCGCAAGATCGGCCAGGCCGATCTAGTCAAAACCTTAAGTTACTTCAGGACGATCAATATCGGCCAGCCCATATTCAGAGCTATTGTCAGGACGATTTTCGTCTGATTTGAACTGATCGGCCAGGACGATCGTAAGATCGGCCTGGACGATCAAGCTAATTTTCAATCGTCCAATCTGGCATCCAGGGCTATGCTCTGGCCGATCTTCATTGATTTGTACTGATCGGCCAGGCCGATGTCCAGATCGGCCTGGACGATAAAGTCGGCAACTTGCAATTAATGAGCTCTTTTGAAGCTCTTCTATTTAAAGAGCTCTTGTTCAACGTTTTTAAAAGACCTTTGGCTGCTGCCTTGACCTGAGAAGACCTTGAGGAGAGAAAGAGAGAGAGAAGAGAGAGAGAGGATCTTGTGAGGGGGAGCTTGTGAGGGGTTTCACAAGGGTTGCTTCAAGGATCTCTCTGCGTCGTCTTCGTCTAGAGTTTCTCGTCCGTGGAAGGGTCGGTAGAGGTAAGGAGTTGTGCCGTTGGTTCTGGTTCTCTGCCGGCTTCAGGAGGAAGCAAAAGGAGATAGGTTCTCTGCCTTGCCGGGGTGGCAAAAAGGAGGTTCTTGTGAGGGTTTCTCCACCTAGCCGTGGGGGGCTAAAGGAGAGTCACTTTTTGTGTAGTGCAATACTTGGAGGGTGCCTCCAAGGAGTGGACGTAGGTCGAGTCGACCGAACCACTATAAATCTCTGTGTTTCTTTTCTTGCTTCCGCACGTTTAATTCCGCATTATTTTCGTGGTGTGATTTGGTTTTATGTTACTTTATTTCTTTGTTTAAAAACGAAGTTTTTAAAATACCAATTCACCCCCCCTCTTGGTTAGTTTGGGACTAAGTTCATAGGGCTTAACATCCCCATCGAACTTTCAGTTGGTTTTGTGTAACCTTCCTGAACTAGCATCCACATGCGATAATCAAGAGACTGTAAGAAAGTAGACATGCGTGTTTTCCAAAAATCAAAAGGAATATTGTCAAACAGTGGAGGTCTAGTGATAGAGTAACCCTCAGGTGTGTTTCGGTTTCCAAATATAGCCATCTATGTTAATCAAAAAGTAATTCAAACTTATGATTTTGAAACGGAGCTCTGATACCACTTATTGAATCTAGTAATTAGGTTGTTAAGCCTATGTTAATGTCCCAAGGCTACCAAGAGGGGGGGTGAATTGGTAGTTTAAAAATTTTAAACCCTCTTTGAAGATTAAGTTGAACCGAAATCAAAATTTTTTTTTTAAAGTTTTTCTAGAAAATATTTTTCAACCACAGAGTTGTTAAAAATTAAAATAAAATGTGGAAATAAAAAAACTGTAAATGACACCAGATTTATAGTGGTTTGGTCTATAACCAGACCTACATCCACTCCTCAGAGGCACCCTCTGAGTATTGCACTAAAACTAACAGTGACTCTCCTTTTGCACCCACAGCAAGGCGGAGAAGCCTTTACAACACACTCTTTTCACCACTACCCGGTGCGGCAGAGAACCGTCGTCCTTTTACACAATTTCCAGTGCTGGCAGAGAACTGTCGTCCTTTTATACAATCCCCAATGCTGGTAGAGAACCATCATCCTTTTACACAATCCCCAGTGCTGGCAGAGAACCGTCGTCCTTTTACACTCTCCTAGTGTGGGCAGAGAACCCTACGGCTGTTCACACTCTCCAAGTGTAGGCAGAGAACCCTTCGGCTGTTCACACTCTCCAAGTGTCGGCAGAGAACCGGATCTCCTTGACTGATCTTCTCACAAGAATCTAGAAGGAAAAACGAAAAGAGTGAAGTAATCCCAATTCACAAGTAGAGACTCTTACCTTTGAAATCCAAGTGAAGCCTTCTCGCTCCAGTGGTAGGAATCCTTCCTTGAATGCTCTCTTCCACTCTCTCCTTGGCTATTCTCTCAAGAGGCACAAAGATCAAATGACAAAAAGATAGGGTGGCAGTCTAATTTGGACTATTTATATAAAAGACAAGAAAAACTGCCCAAAAACTGCAAGTTTTTAATTCTGTACGCAGTGGATCGTCCTGTACGATCGTGGATCGTCCTGGACGATTTTACTTAAACGATCTGAATCGACCCTATTTGAATATGTGTACGAAATGTCTTCGTACAGCTGATCGTCCTGTACGAATTTGGTTCGTCCAGTACGAACAGTTATTACAAGGTCAGTTCTAGAAACTGCTAAAAACTGTTCTAAGTCGGTTAATCGTTTGGACGAAAATATGTTATTTTGGACGAAAATTTTACAGAGAACCGATTGTCCTAGACGATTCTTGACTTCGTCTGGACGAAAATTTTCCAGAGGACCAATCGCCACGGACGATAATTTATTTTCGTCTAGACGAAAATTTTCCAGAGATCAGATCGTCCTGGACGATTTTTAATTTCGTCTGGATAAAATTTTTCCAGAGGACCAGTCGCCACGGACGATAATAAAATTTGTCTGGACGAAAATTTTACAGTGAACCAATCGTCCTGGACGATAATTAATTTCGTCCTGGACGAATAGGACTTAGAAAAATTTTTCCGAGCAAGTTCCTATTCGTTCCATGTGCTCTATATGAGATAACTGTCTGATCGTCCCGTACGATCGGATATCGACCCGTACGATCAGTATAAATTTTTTATGATCTCCTTATGTGTGTGTGTATGTTTTTATTCACTCAATTACAATCACTCCCTTTCAAATTTAGTTCAAAGAAAAATGCAAGTTTCAAATTAACAAAGTATCTCATGTTGAATTTGATTTGAAGTTTTCATAGTCTGGAGTCTGATTTTCTTGAAATGTTAGTACACACAAGAGCAAATACAAATCTTCTAAAATTGTTAGGAGATAACTACACATTTGAACAATAATATTTGGAATCATCAAAACTATACAAGTTGCAAAAATGTAAAGCATTCAAATAGCAACTATTCTAACAAGAGAGAGAGAGAGAGAGAGAGAGAGAGAGAGAGAGAGAGAGGGCTTGACTGAGCTTCATTTGTCATTGTTTTAATAGCGAGGGAAAGTGTACCATCGCAGGATTCACGCAGAAATTGTGGGATGCGATGTAAACGGCGCCGAACCGGCAGGTACGCGAGATTTTTGCTCTCTTTCTTTTTGTTCTTTATTCAAAGGTTAACAACACATACATATAATACCTCCAAATCTTCATTGCAAAAATAATAGTTGCTAACTCTAAATTATGAGTCGAGTAATTCTTCTCATTGGATTTCAATTGCCTAGATGCATAGGCCACAACTGTCCCATTGTGCTAAAGCACGCACCCTAAACATCTCAAAGATGCATCATTGTATACTTGAAATCATTCTATCTCAGATGGAATAATCAGAACAAAAGCTGACACCAGACATTAGTTCAATCTCAAGAAACTATCTTCATATTTTGGTGTCCAATGAAATGGTACTACCTTCTAGGTCAGAAATAGCAATCTAAGAATATCCCTCAACAAATTTTTAATAATATCTAGCTAAACCTAAAAAAAACTTTGAACCTCTTTCAAAGACATCAGTCTTGGCCAATCAACCATAGCCTGCACCTTCTGAGGATCTACATTGATTCCTTCGTTACTCGTCATATACCCCAAAAATGCCACTGAAGTTAATCAAAACTCACACTTCAAAAATTTTACTACCTCAACTTCTCCAAAGTCAATCTTAGATGACCAATATGCTCCTCTTTAGACTTAGAATAAACCAAAATATCATCAATAAATATAATGATAAACTGATCTAGATACTCCTGGAAAACCCGATGCATCAGGTCCATGTATATATATGGTGCATTTGTCACACCAAATGACATCACAAAGAACTCATACTACCCATATCTTGTATTGAATGCTATCTTTGCATTATCTTCATTCTTTATCCTTAACTAATGATAACCTAATCTAAAATCAATCTTAAAAAAGCTAGCTACACCCTCTAAATAATCAAACAAATCATCTATCATGGGCAATGGAAATTTATTCTTAACATTTATCTTGTTTAGCTCTCTATAATCAATACGCATTCATAACATGGGGATACACTCAACCAGATAAATCCCTTCTCTATCAGATCTTATAACTGCTCCTTCAACTTTTGTAATTCTCTAGGTTCCATTCTATATGAAGCCTTCATTATCAGAGTTGTACCTGACATTACTTCAACATTTTTTTGGTTTAAAGGAAATACTTAGAGGTATTTAGTCTACATATAGAAAACATGCCTTGATGGTTTTAAAACTTTTAAGAATTTGTAGAATAGGTGTTTGAACTGTACAAATGGCTGCGTTCTATGTAATGATCCTGAAGAGAATAATAACCATTAATTTTCTGAATGTTCCTATTCCATATTGCTTGTAAGAAACCTTCTGCCTAATGAGAATTTCTTCTTGATGGAGCCTCTCTAATGCAGGTTCTGGAGCATAGTAAAGTCTTTCATCGTTACAAAACTATTAGATATGCCTATTTGCTTATAGTTGGTTTTTTAATCTCTAAGATTTGGCTGGAGACGAATAACGTGATGCAAAATTTAGTCTCATTTGAGGCCTCAAAGGCTTATGATTTTCTATTAGATATCAAGTTGGCCTCAAATTGGCTGCTAAATGTGAAATTAAAAAATCTGGAATGAAATTATAACGGAATCCTTTCAAAATTGGATTTGTTATTAAATGAATATGAAAATTATACTATGACAGATGTAATTTCTTAAGAACATGGAGATCTTCCAGTCTGTTTTTTCTCAATATATACCGAAAGATTTGGCGATTTTTTCCCTATTCTGTCTTTTAACTGTCCTCTCCTTAGCTTTTCTATGTTAATTTGCATAAATTTCAACGATTTAAAAGAGAAGTTAACATGAATTTTCCTTTCTGAAGAAGGCATGCCAAGCTCATGTAAATTGCAAGATCTTCATTATTCACAGCAAAAGCTTCTAATAAATCATTAAGGAATCCAACAAAAAAGGATAGATGTCCTTTGTAGGTTCCAAAGATCTCAGTCATGGAAAACAGAAAGATTTCTTTTTTAGAAATCTTTCCATATTGTCTCACAAGCCAACTTATTAAGCATTATTTAGAAGGTCCTCTTTGAAACCTAACATATATTGGAGCATATTATTTGGCTTTGACTAATAAATGATAACTTAGGCTTCGTTTGGGATGACTTTTTTATTACTTCTTAAAATGGAGTTTTAGTACAAAAATTAAAATTTTTGTACTAAAACTCGATTTAAGAAGCAAAGAAAAGTCGTCTCAAACAAAGTCTTAAACTTCACTTACTATGTATGACTAAGACTTCATTTGGAACGACTTTCTTGTTGCTTCTTAAAGCAGCTTTCTAGTACAAAATTTTAATTATTGAACTAGAAAGTTACTTTAAGAAGCAGCAAGAAAGCCGTTCCAAATGAAGCCTAAGTTGTTCGGCTAAAGTGTCCAAGGCTTGCTTTGGTTCTGCATGGGAGGTTCATTTAGAATTTCACCATTTTGTATATACATTATCTACTTGTTTCATAGGCATATGGACAAAGCTTTGATGCAACTTATATTGATATGAGCAAGATAATTTTATTTTAAACATAACAACGAAAGTATAACACATCAATTAGAGAGCATAATTTGGATTTGAATTAAAACTTTGCTTAGATAATAACAATCTTAGCATATTTTACGTTAGTTTTTTATGAATGTTAAACTTTAGTAATTTGCAAATTTCTCCACTAATCATTTTTACTATGTTCCATTAATATTAGTGGATGTACATGCATGCCATTTAATTTCTATGTAATTAATATATGTAATAACTAAATCTTTATATTTACTTATATAACATCATAGTATCTAAATGACATCAAAAGATGTACAAGAAAATGAGTATTACACTTGAGAGAAGTTAATGTTAATGATATTTTTTATGACATTTAGAGATTAGAGTGTACATAAAAAAATAAAAAGATTATGATGTTAGATATGAAAATAAATATCCATATTATTAGTGGTTTGTATGTGATTAGCTATCTATTAATTAATAATTAAAGGTATAATGACATTGTTGATGCAATAATTGATGTTGGGACTACAAAGTGGACCACTACATAGAGTCCTTTGTTTTGTCTGCCACATTCATTAAATTCTAGTTAGTTGTAGGCCATATAATGCTTCTTTGTGCTGATATATTGAACTTTCATAAAGCTTATCTTTTACTGATACTTCCATAATATTTATAAGTGCTGTGGTTAGCAACTTTTAATAGCCGTTGACATCAAAGGCCACATCACAGTAAAGAAAGGTGTTGTCTCGTGGACAAACATAACTGAAGTGATTGATGGATGCTTCTAAAAAACATTTGTTTGGTGTTATTAAATTCATTTAGGTCTCTTCACAACAAGCTTTTGATTCCATTAGCGTAGTTATAAATATTCTATAAAAAGAAAAAAAAGAAAAAAGAAAAAGGGGGACTTAACATTCAGATTATATACATATCTGTAAATACAATATTTTTTTTTAGTATGTATGTAAACCCTTAGATGCGGAAAATTATTACGTCCGGTAACCGGATGTAGAGATACGTCTGGATATTAATAAAATATTATTTTAAGTTAAGCGCGTCAAATGCGCAGAAAAAGCGCAAGTAAAACGCAAGTAAAGCGCAGGTAAAGTGCATGTAAATCACAGTCAAAGCGCAGTAAAAAAAGTACAGTAAAAGCGCACCTAAAGCCCAGATAAAACGCAGGCGACATGGTAAATTTTAATTGGATGTGCAGACCTATTTTTATGTCCAATGACCAGACCTAATAATTTGCCCTTAGATGCGGCTACCAATGAAAAGGTATAGATTTTTACATTATTTCCTTAACCAATCTTGTTTTATTGCTAATCATTTTACATAATATTGTTCTAAATTATTGGCTTCATCCCTCCACTAAAGGTAGAGAGATCATAAGGCTTCGTTTGGGACGGCTTTTTTACTGTTTCTTGAAGCAATTTTTTTAGTATAAAAGTTAAAAAATTTGTATTAAAAAGCTACTTCAAGAAGTAGAGAAAAACCCATCTCAAACGAAACCTAAATCTCCATCCATTATAGTTCAATAACATCAAAGATTAGCTTAGATCCCACTCTCTTACTTAACTTCAAACTTAAAACTTCATTTCCCTCCTAAACCACCAGACTTTCTCAGAAATTTTCTCAATCACTAGCTTGCTTCGTCGCTCTAAACAAATCCCAGAATTGTAATTCATTCATGTTGTCTGAAGCAGAAGTTAAAGAAGGGATTAATGGATTATGGTCTCCTGACGAAGATGAGAAGCTCTTCAATCATGTAATTGACAAATCTCCTGGACCGAGAGAGAGGTCAGAGCCTTACCGAGATAGAGAAGGGAAGAGATAGAATGAATACTTTCTTAATGATAGAGTTTATAGGTTACACGATATATATAGAGAATAAGATACATGGCAAGGAAATCTTGATTGCCTGTATGTTTCTTGCTGTCATCAGAGAGACTCATATGGTTGTTCTAACAGTCCCCGCAAATTAATCAATTAGGTGGACAAATGGTTAATTTGGATCGGAGATCGTAAAATCGAGCTGCAAAGAGAGGTTTAGTGAGAATATCAGAGATTTGATCTATTGTACTGATATGATGAATAGTGATCCCTCCTTGCTTGATGTGTCCGCTAATAAAATGGTAGTCGATTTTGATGTGCTTGGTGCGGGCGTGGAAGACTGGATTGTTGGCGAGAGCAATGGCGGAGGTGTTGTCGCAGAATATTTTTTGTCGAAGATCTTTGTGGTATGTGGAATTCGTCAGCTAGTTGGCACATCCATAGAATGTCTGAAGTGGCTGACGAGAGAGACCTATACTCGGCTTCGATAGAAGATTTGGCCACTGTTGATTGTTTCTTGACGGACCATGAGATAAGAGTATGACCCAAGAATGTGCAGAAGCCTGAGATTGATTTGCGGTCTTCCGAGTCAGATGCCCAGTCGGCGTCGGTGTAGGTGCAAAGTTGACGTGCGCCTGTTTTATTTGAAGGTCATAGTTTAGCGTACCTTTTATGTACCTGAGCAAGCGTTTCAGAGCTTGATAGTCGGTGGTGCGTGGTTGAGGCATATGTTGGCAGATGCGATTGGTGGCCAATACAATGTTGGGTTTGGTGATGGAGAGATATTGGAGGGATCTGACGAGCTTGCGGAACATGTGTGGATCTAGGTACGGTGAATCTCCAGTGGGTTGATTGTATTGTTTCGTACCTACTGGCATTGAATATGGTTTACAGGTGGAGAAGCCGGCTGTCTTGAGGAGTTCTTAAGCATATTATATTTTTAGTTAAGAAATATCCCGTCGAGGTCTAAAGAATTTGGATGCCTAGGAAAGAGATACTTCGCCAAGTAGTTTGATGCTAAATTGAGAGTGTAGTAGTTGAAGGGTGCTCTAAATTTTGACTTGTTCGTTTCCTATAATGAATATGTCTTCTACATATACAAGGATAAAAATGTGAGTGTTGTTTTGATTAAAAATAAGCAGTGATGGGTCAGCTTACTAAAAGTGAATCTGAGAGATTGGAGAGCGTTCGTGAATTGTTGGAACCATTGTCGAGGAGATTGTTTTAAGCCGTAAATGGATTTGTGCAAACGACACACGTGGTGAGGGTGTTGAGCATCGATGAATCCAGTAGGTTGTTTCAAGTAAACTTCATCTTGCAGTTGGTCGTGTAAGAAGGCATTTGAAATGTCTAATTGAGTGACAGTCCAGTTATTATGTAGAGCTATGGTTAGCATCATGCGAATAGTAATCATTTTAGTGACTGCATGCACTTAACATTTCTATATAGTTGATCTCGTATTCCTGAGAGCAGTCTTGTGCCACGAGGCGAGCATCATAACGATCGATTTGACCATTTGGTAGGAATTTTGTCTTAAATGTCCATTTGCAGCCTAGTATCGATTTATTTGTTGAAGGGAGAACTAGATACCATGTTCCTTGCTTTTGAAGAACGATGAATTCTGAGGACATGGCAGCTCTCCAGTGAGGATGTTTGCTAGCTTTAGAGTAAGATGCAAGAGTATGGTCCATAGAAGAGGTGACGGATAGGTCAAATATTTTCTTCGGTCTAGATATTCTGGATTTTAGACGTGTCTGCATTGGGTGGGATGGAATGTGGCATGCTGGGGGGTCAAGGTTTTGTTGATGAGGTGAGGATGTGTCACAGGTGGAGCCGTTGATGGGGAAGGGTGGTAGAGATTTGGCTGAGTGTAACACAGAGTTAGGGGTAGGAGTAGGAATGGAAGTACATTGAGTGTTTTGAGAAATTGTAGATGACAGAATGAGCAGGGATGGTGGACATATGCTATCAGGAGGATTTGAGGAGGGCTGAGTTCTTTCCGAGTGAAAGGGAATCGGTGTTCGTGGAAAGTAACATGTAGGGAAATGTGAATGTGATGGGTTCGTAAGTTTAGGCATTTATAACCTTTGTGTTGAGATGAGTAATCGAGAAAGATACATTCCAGAGATCTGGGAGAAAGTTTGTTGGGAGCCAAAGGTTTGAGCCACGAAAAACACAAATAGCCAAAAGTACGCAGATGATTGTATGTCGCCGATCTATTATGAAGTTTAAAATACGGAGTCTGATTGGAAATGGCGGAAGAGGGTAGCCTGTTTATAAGATAGTTAGATGTGGAAATGGCTTCTGCCCAAAACGAATTCGGAAGATGAGAGGCATGAAGTAATATCCGCGTGAGGTCTAGTAGATGACGGTGTTTGGGTTCGGCGAGCCCGTTCTGCTCGGGGGCATACGGGAAGCTGATTTGGTGACTAATGCCATTTGTTAGAAGATATGATTGAAAAATGTTATTAATGAATTCTCTGCCTCTATCTAATCTAAAGGTTTGGATAGAACTATTAAAATTGTTTTTTTAATAGATTATGGAGGTGTTGGAATTTGGCGAACGTTTTGTTTTTAGAATGCATCAAGTATACCCACGAGAATCATTGCGCAATCATCGATGAAAACTATGTAATACTTGAATCCATTTAAAGATGGCTAAGGGGATGGTCCCCAAACGTCAGAATGAATCAATTAAAAAGGTTTATCACTCGTTGAAATGCTTGACGAGAACGATAATTTGTGACTCTTAGCCACGTTACAAGAAATACAAGTAAAGAAGTTGACTTAGTACACAGATCCGGAATGTGGTTTGCTAAAGATTGAAGAACACGATTATTCGGATGTCCGAGCCTAGCGTGCCATAGGGATGTGGATCTGTCCTAGGCTTTGAGAGCAGTAACCGCGGAGTTGTGGCAAGGGGAAGCTTTTATGTGGTAAAGACCATTGCGATTGCGACCTTGAGATGCTGAATTTGCATTTGATGTTGGGCGAGAATTCGCACCGCATCCCCGAAACCTATTGTATCGTCCATGGCTGGGAGAACTTCGGTTGCACCAAAGAGCAACTGAATCAGGTTGTTGTAGAGATTCTTTGGCTTGTTCTTGATGGAGATTGATCTCCTCATTGCATAAAAGGGAGTAAAGAATGTCCAAGCTAATTGGACTAATAGAGGTTCGGATTGCAACTTTTAATACATTGTACATAGAAGGGAGTCCATTTAGGATGTATAATACGATGTCTTCCGTGTCAACAGTCAATCCAGCTACTGCAATGTTGCCAACGAGGGTCTTGATTTGCTCAAGGTAATGTTGCATATTGCGATCTTTCATTTGTATTTGATGTAGCTTGTTCTTGAGCTGAATCACACGAGATTAGTTCATCGGTTGGAGCCTTCGTTCAAGAGTGATCCAAACGTCATGTGAGGTTTTTAGTGTGATGGCATATGGAAAAACGAATGGGGAAATGGTGGAGAAAAGAGTGGAAATAAGGTTTTGATCAATAAGTTTCCAAAGGTTATGTTCGGATGCAGAGGTTTCTTGTAGGCAAGAAGTGGTACCGGAGAGATATTCACTGAATCTGTTAGCTGCAAAGTGTTGATGAATTTGCGGCCGTCATATTGGGTAATTTTCGCTGGTGAGAAGAGTGGGAACAAGATTTTTGAGATTTGATATGAGAAACTTCATGTGAATTCATGATCTTCGCGGCAGAGCTTTTAGTCTCTAATACCATGACAAATCTCTTGGACCGAGAGAAAGGTCGGAGCCATACCGAGATAGAGAAAGGAAGATATAGAATGAATACTTTCTTAATGATAGATTTTACATGTTACACGGTATATATAGAGAATAAGATACATGGCAAGGCAATCTTGATTGCCCGTGCGTTTCTTGCTGAGTCATCATAGAGACTCGTATGGCTGCTCTAACAGTAATCAGATTTGGTATTGGTTGCTGGAGTTTAGTACCTAAGAGAGCATGTTAGTTCACTCTAATAACACTACAAACTTTACTATTCAATTTCATGAAATGAATTTTATCAAATTGATCAAGTCTTATTCTTTGATATATTTGATTCAGGGCTTCACAGATGTGGCAAGAGTTGCAGGTTGAGGTGGATTAATTTCCTGAGGCCAGATCTCAAGAGAGGATCTCTCTCACAAGATGAAGAAGATTTGATCATTAGTGTCCATGAAGTCTTAGGAAATAGGTAAATCTCACCAAAACATGGGAATTCTCATTACTACTTAACACAATTTCAAATTGAAATTAGATTCTTATTATCTTGAGCTCATAATGCTATTTTCTCAACAAACAAAACATAAATAAAATAAAAAAATCTTATATATTTTCATAAATAATACCTAAATATTTATATTTACTTATATAATATCTTAGTATTTAAATCACATCAAAATATTTGCATGAAAAAGTATATTTCATTTCAGATTAAGTTAATATTAGTAGTATTTTGGATGTTATTTGGAGATTTGAGGGTTATATAAACAATAAAAAAATATATTTAAATACTAGATATGTAAATATATAAAAATTTTGTGGCATGTATGTAAATCCCCTTATCATATAATTTCTATATAAAACTCCAATATTTAATAAAGTTGTATGTTACAGCAACGAAACCTCCAAATCTTTACCAAATTCTCATAAGTTTGATCCTTTAGATGGTCTCAGATTGCCACTCATCTACCAGGAAGGACAGATAATGAGATCATAACTGAAGAAGAAACTTCAACAAAACGGAATCGATCCAGCAACCCACGAGCCACTGAATGACTTCAAAAATGATCAAAAAATTCATAATTTCAGTAATGCAAATCATATAAATTCAGCAATCAAACCTGTGTTTGACTCCTTCCCAGCATTAGACTTTCAATTACCACGAGCAATTCTTAACATATCTGCATTCATTCCAGCTTCAGAATTATTAACTGGTACTGAGAATTATTTCTATGGAGATAGCTCAATCAACAGTTTTAACTGCAACAATAATATAGGAGCTGAGATAAATAGATTAGTGCTCAATGATGCGCTGAACTTGAGATCTGATAGTTCATATTATTACAGTAACTTTCAAATGAAGCCATCACTGTTTCAGAATCCATCTGATGGTTGTATGGATATTCATCAATCTGAATTTGGTAGAGATTTAATCTGATAAATCATTTCTGTTTTGCCTGAATGAATACTGATTTTCATGTAGAGGATTGTATGAATTCTTTTTAGCCCCAATTCATCCATCCAATCTGTTTAATTCAGTTCCTTGACTTCTCAAATATGATTCGAAATGAATTATTTTTTGGATTATTTTGAAATAGATTTGAGATGATAAATAATTATTTTGGATTGAACTTAAGAAGTAAAAAGATTAAATTGCAGAACAAATAATTTAAGCCTAAAAAATGACTCATTAATATGAGAGGGACCATTTTGACTGCTTTCTAATTATAAAATTTTATGTTCATGATGAAATTTTAGCAAAAGTGAGCTATAATTGAGTAGAGAAGTGACGTTGATTGTAGGAATAAGATGTTAAATTCAATATAATTGTGAAAGAGAATGATGTGATTGAGATTTTTTGGTATAAAATAATCAACAGAGGTTTTCGGGCAATTAGAAATATGATACCATTAAGTTTTCAAGGAAGAATACGCTACAAAATTTTCAAAGGATATTTTTATTATCCAAGGCATCTTTGACTAGGAAAGAGGTTTTCGGGCAATTAGAAATTTGACTTATCGATTGGTTGCTGAAGCAGGTTCTATGAAGATAAGAATAATGTCTGTTGGTACTGATTCTCCTTTCATATATGACATTGATACAATAGGAAGAGCCAGTTAGAGCTTCTAATCGGATAACACAAATACAAGAATTTCATGAAAATTACAATAGGCAACTTAAAAGCCCTATGCATCTAAATGATTGTTAATTAATCATAAAAGTAAGTTACAAAAATATTTATTTATTACCTCTATTTGGTCGTCATCAATTTAAAAGGTGAAAGTAGATGAACATATAAGTTTATTCAACCATTAGAGTATGTGAGGGCTTTATGCTCAT
>CM028354.1:19954913-20134229 GCA_016618105.1 Dendrobium huoshanense
ACGAGCAGGAGTCTGACGACGAGTAGGAGTCCGCTGACTAGCAGAAGTCCGACGTCGGGTAGAAGTTCAACGTCGGGTAAAAGACCGACGAGAATTCGTCGACGAGCAGGAGCCTGACGACGAGTAGGAGTCCGCTGACGAGCAGAAGTCCGACGTCGGGTAGAAGTTCAACGTCGGGTAGAAGATCGACGAGAATTTGTCGACGAGCAGGAGTCTGACGACGAGTAGTAGTCCGCTGACGAGCAGAAGTCCGACGTCGGGTAGAAGTTCAACGTCGGGTAGAAGACCGATGAGAATTCGTCGATGAGCAGGAGCCTGACGACGAGTAGAAGTCCACTGACGAGCAGAAGTTCGACGTCGGGTAAAAGTCCGCTGACGAGCAGAAGTCCGACGTCACGAAGAAGTCCGCTGACGAGCAGAAGTCTGACGTCGGGTAGAAGACCGATGAGAATTCATCGATGAGCAAGAGTCTGACGATGAGTAGAAGTCCGCTAACGAGCAGAATTTCGACGTCGGGTAGAAGTTCAACGTCAGGTAGAAGACCGACGAGAATTTGTCGACGAGCAGGAGTCTGAAGACGAGTAGAAGTCCGCTGACGAGCAGAAGTCCGACGTCGGGTCGAAGACCGCTGAGTCTGAAGACGAGTAGAAGACCGATTAGAATTCGTCGACGAGCAGGAGTCTGACGACGAGTAGGAGTCCGCTGACGAGCAGAAGTCCACTGACGAGCAGAAGTCCGACGTCGGGTAGAAGTTCAACGTCGGGTAGAAGACCGACGAGAATTCATCGACGAGCAGGAGTCTGATGACGAGTAGGAGTCCGCTGACGAGCAGAAGTCCGACGTCGGGTAGAAGTTCAACGTCGGGTAGAAGACCGACGAGAATTCATCGACGAGCAGGAGTCTGACGACGAGTAAGAGTCTGCTGACTAGCAGAAGTCTGACGTCGGGTAGAAGTTCAACGTCGGGTATAAGACCGACGAGAATTCGTCGACGAGCAGGAGTCTGACGATGAGTAGGAGTCCGCTGATGAGCAGAAGTCCGACGTCGGGTAGAAGACCGACGAGAATTCGTCGACGGATAGAATTCCGACGAAAGTCCTGCAAGGCAAAAATTCAGCGACAAGAGGAAATTCAACATCGGGTAGAAATTTAACTTTATGGAGAAGTTAAATAAAAGTCCCTTGACGGTATTATGGCGACGTTAACCAAGGATGTAAGACCTATCCGATGTTGTATGTTAGAACATTTGTTCGATGACATTAACCTGTGTGGAAAAGGTTGAGAGAATCCACCAAGGATGTGAGACCTTTCCAAGGTTGTATGCTGGAGCCCTGCTCGACGACGTTAACCTGTGTGGAAGAGGTTGGGAGAATCCACCAAGGATGTGAAACCTTTCCGAGGTTGTATGCCGGAGCCCTGCTCGACGACGTTAACCTATGTGGAAGAGGTCGGGAGAATCCACCAAGGATGTAGGACCTTTCCGATGTTGTATGTTGGAGCCTTTGCTCGATGACATTAACCTGTGTGGAAGAGGCCGAGAGAATCCACCAAGGATGTAAGACCTTTCCGAGGTTGTATGTCGGAGCCTTTGCTCGACGACGTTAACCTGTGTGGAAGAGGCCGAGAGAATCCACCAAGGATGTAAGACCTATCCGAGGTTGTATATCGGAGCCATTGCTCGACGACGTTAACCTGTGTGGAAGATGTCGAGAGAATCCACCAAGGATGTGAGACCTTTCCGAGGTTGTATGTCAGAGCCTTTGCTCGACGACGTTAACCTGTGTGGAAGAGGCCGAATCGAATCCCCCTGGGATCGATTTTACCTTGATTGGGAGGGGGCGAATGCCGCGTGTATCCCGAATCAAAGGTGAAGAATGGTCTATTTTTAGACCGTTACTGCCTTTTTGAGGTCGAGGTTAAGACCTTGCTCGAGGAGTAGAAGTCCAACAATGGATTGTATAAAGCTTGTAATTGATTTGAAGTATCCTTGCATTGGCTCAGATATTCCTGAAATATCAACTTGGTGTTGAAGGTATTAGAGAATCTATTTGACCATGGTTTGAGTCAAAGTTGCCCCCCAGTCCGCATCTGCTTCTTATGATATTGATGCTATGAGTGATCTTTTGAGATTGGAGCAAAAGTTACCCCCCAGTTGGGAACCACGTTCCCACAGACAGCGCCAAACTGTTGCGTCCAGGAGTATTCGTGGCGGTAGAGAAATATCATATTTAACGTCTTAGTATTGTACGAAAATCCGGCACGCAATCAGATAGGGAGAGAGGGTCTATCATTTATGAGACACCAAGATTTTTACGTGGAAAACCCCTGTAAAAGGGGGAAAAACCACGGGGCCTAGCCCAGTTTGAATGAATCCACTAGTATTGCAGTCGATTACAAATGAGGCCCTTCCTTGGTGGAAGGTCTTAGCTTGATGTACACCTTATGAAGTACATTACATGATGTAAATACAAAAGATCACTATTGACATGTTCACTTTGTTAGAAGGACTGCAGTCGGCGGGCGACGTAAGTCAGGAGGACCGTAGTCAGCTGGCGATGGAGGTCGGAAGGACTGTAGTCTGACGACGAAGATCAGTAGGACAGCGTCAGATAGAAGTCCAGCAATGGAAAGAAATGCATCTTTGCATAGATGTCCAGCGAAGTCCGATAACCAGTAGAATTCTGGCATCGGGTAGAGATTTGGCGAAGAGTGAAAGTCCGACGTCGAGTAGAAGTCCGACGTCTGTTGGTGGCAGAGGAGAAATCCGGCCTCCCTTGGGTGGAGTTTCGGCGCCAGGGGGGAACTCTGTCGTTAAATGAGAAGAATTTCAGCATCACGTGGAAGTTGTGAAAATTCCCGGCGTTTCCTGAAAATCCGGCAGAGTTCCGGCGTCTTCAGGCGGCAAGAAGAGCTTCGGCGGCGGTGGTCGAGGAGGTGAGGAATCTCCTTTTCCCCTTTCTCCTTCTCCTTCTCTTCTTCTTCTCTCTCTTCACTTGACCCCCCTTGGTGTAGAATGAGGGCTCTATTTATAATTTTTCTGGAGTGGCATAGCCCGTAAATAGGCGTGAAATCAAGGGCGAACAGGGAGTGGTTTGAATGAACAGCCGATATCGAATCCTTTGATCATGCACCGTTCGTTGGACATTTGAGGGCCTTAATGATGTCAGAATTTGATGTTCTTAGGATCGTTGGATTTGCCTCGTTGAGCCGTTCGATTCGAGTATAAGCTCGTCAAAATCGGAGACCGTTTGGTAACACAAATTGCGGTTTGAACCTTCCAACAGCGCTTTGAACCCTTGAATCAGACTCATTTGGGCTCGGATCGGGTTGATCTATGTGTCGTTGGGTTCGTATTTCCGAGACGCTTAGTTTGACTGTAAGCTCGCTGAAATCGGAGTTTGGGTGCTCCTAAAATTAATTTTTGAAATTTCCAACTAGCTTTTGCCTCGAGATTCGTGCCCGATCAAGATAATTTTGAGATGACGTATCAGTATGTATAAAATTTATTATATTGATACGTCACCAAATAATTAGCTTGATCGGGCACGAATCTCGAGGCAAAAGCAAGTTGGAAACTTTAAAAATTAATTTTGGGAGCACCCAAACTCCGATTTCAGCGAGCTTACAGTCAAACTGAGCGTCTCGGAAATACAAACCCAATGACACCAAGATCAACCCAATCCGAGCCCAAATGAGTCCGAATCAAGGACCCGAAGGGCTGTTGGAAGGTTCAAACTGCAATTTGAGTTACCAAACGGTTTCTGATTTTAACGAGCTTATACTTGAATCGAGCGGCTCAACGAGTCGAATCCAACGAGCTCAAGATCGCTAAATTCCAACATCAATAAGTTTTCCAAATGTCCAACGAATGGTGCATGATCAAAGGATTCAATATCGGCCGTCCATTCAAACCACTCCCAATTCGCTCCTGATATCACGCCTATTTACGAGCCATGCCACTCCATAAAAATTATAAACAGAGCCCTCATTCTACACAAAGGGGACTGAGGTGAAGAGAGAGAAGAAGGAGGAGAAGGAAGAAGCTCCTCCTCGACTACCGCCGGAGCTCTTCCTGCCACCTGAAGACGACGGAACTCTGCTGAATTTTTGAGAAACACAGGGAATTTGCAGAACTTTGTAACTTTGTGAGAAGTTGATTGTAAATTGATCGTTTTGATTTGTAAGATGGATCAACCTTTGTACTTCAACCAAATACTAGTGGAACTTTACAACTGGGCGAGACCCCATAGTTTTTTCCCTCTTTCGGGTTTTCCACGTAAAAACCTTGGTGTTCACTTATCTTTTCTGTTTGTGTGCTAAATACTCGTACAATGCTAGGACTCAAATTTCTAAACTCTACCGCCGCATATATTCTAGCACGCAACAGTTTGGTGCCGTCTGTGGGAACGCTGTTCCCAACTGGGGGGGCAATTTTTGCTCCAATCTCAAAAGATCGCTCTTATCAACTTCCTGACATTAGTCATTGTTGCATCAGATGCGGACTGGGGGGCAGCTTTAACCCCAATTCTGGTCAAAAAGATCCTCCGATGCTTTCTATATCAAGATGATATTCCGGGAAAATCCCAGCGACATGCAAGGATACTTCCAATCAATTACAAACCTTATACAGTCTATTACTGAACTTTTACTTCTTGGACAAGGTCTTAATCTTGACCTTAAAAAAGCAGTAACGGCCTAAAGATAGACCATTCTTCACCTTTGATTCGGGATATACGCGACATTCGCCCCCTCCCAATCAAAGCAAAATCAATCACAGGGGGATTCGATTCAACCTCTTCCACACAGGTTAACGTCGTTGAGAAAAAGCTCCGACATACAACCTCGGATAGGTCTCACATCCATGGTGGATTCTCTCGACCTCATCCATACAGGTTAACATCGTCGAGAAAAAGCTCCGACATACAACCTCGGATAGGTCTCACATCCTTGGTGGATTCTCTCGACCTCTTCCATACAGGTTAACGTCGTCGAGCAGGGCTCCGGCATACAACCTTGGATAGGTCTAACATCCTTGGTGGATTCTCCCGACCTCTTCCACACAGGTTAACGTCGTCGAGCAAAAGCCATACAACCTCGAAAAGGTCTTACATCCTTGGTGGATTCTCCTGACCTCTTCCACACAGGTTAACGTCGTCGAGCAAAGGCTCTGACATACAAACTCGGATAGGTCTTACATCCTTGGTGGATTCTCTCGACCTTTTCCATATAGGTTGACGTCATCAGGTTAAGGCTATGACATACAACCTCGGATAAGTCTTACATCATTGATGGATCCAATATCGATTAACATCATCGAGCAAAGGCTTTGACAAACAATCTTGGATAGATTATACATCCTTGGGTAACGTCACAAAAATGCCGTCAATGGACTTCCATCAAACTTCTGCACAAAGTTAAATTTCTACATGATATTGAATTTCCTCCTGTCACTGAACTTTTGCCTTGCAGGACTTTCAATGGACTAATACCCGATGTTGTACTTCTATGCGACGCCGGACTTCTCCTCGTCGTCAGACTTCTGTTCGTCGATGAACTTTCATCGGTCTTCTACCCGACGTTGTACTTTTACCCGACGTCAGACTTCTCCCTGTCGTCGGACTTTTGCTCGTCAGCGGACTCCTACTCGTCATCAGACTTCTGCTCGTCGATGAACTTTCGTCGGTCTTCTACCCGACGTTGAACTTCTACCCGACGTCGTACTTCTCCTCTTCATCATACTTCTGCTCGTCGACGAACTTTCGTCGGTCTTCTACTCGACGTTTAACTTCTACCCGACGTCAGACTTCTCCTCGTCATCGGACTTCTGCTCGTCGACGAACTTTCGTCGGTCTTCTACCCGACGTCGGACTTCTCCCTTTCGTCGGACTTCTGCGCACTCCTACTCGTTGTTAGACTTCTGCTCGTCGACGAACTTTCGTCGGTCTTCTACCCGACGTCGCACTTCTCCCTATCGTCGGACTTCTGCTCGTCAACGAACTTATACTCGTCGTCGGACTTCTGCTCGTTGACGAACTTTTGACGGTCTTCCATCGGACGTCGAAATTCTACCTGTCGCACTTCTTGTTTGAATAGTTGCTATTTGAATGATTTATATTTGTGCAACTTATGTAGTTTTGATGATTCCAAACATTATTGTTCAGATGTATAGTTATCTCCTAACAAATTTAGAAGATTTGCACTTGCTCTTGTGTGTACTAACATTTCAGGAAAATCAGACTCCAGACTACGAAAACTTCAAATCAAATTCAACATATGATATTTAGTTTATTTGAAGTTTGTCTTTTCTTTAATTAATTTTGAAAGGGAGTGATTGTAATTGAGTGAATAAAATCTCACACACACAAATTAGGAGATCATGAAATTCTATACTGATCGTACAGGACGATATTTATCGTACTGGACGATCTGTCAGTTATCTCCTATAGAGCACTTGGAACGAATAGGAACTTGCTTTGGAAAATTTTTCTAAGTCCTATTCGTCCAGGATGAATTTTAATATCGTCCCGGACGATGGGTTCTCTGTAAACATTTCGTCCAGACGAATTTTACCATCGTACTGGGCGACCAGTCCTCTGGAAAATTTTCGTCCAGACGAAAATAAATATCGTACCGGACGAACAGCTCTCTGGAAAATTTTCGTCCAGACGAAACCAAATTATCGTCCCCGGCGATGGGCGCTCTGGAAAATTTTCGTCCAGACGAAATAAATAATCGTCTAGGACGATCGGCTCTCTGGAAAATTTTCGTCCAGACGAACATATTTTCGTCCAAACGATAAACCGACTTAGGACAGTTTTCAGCAGTTTCTAGAACCGACCTTGTAATAACCGTTCGTACGGGACGAACTTAGTTCGTACAGGACGATCAGCTGTACGAAGTCATTTCGTACACATATACAAATTGGGTCGTTTCAGATCGTTTAAGTAAAATCGTCCAGGACGATCCATGATCGTACGGGACGATCCACTGCGTACAGAATTGAAAACTTGCAGTTTTTGGGCGGTTTTTCATGTCTTTTGTATAAATACTCCAAATTAGACTGCCACCCAATCTTTTTGTCATTTGATCTTCGTGCCTATTGAGAGAATAGCCAAGGGGAGAGTGGAAGAGAGCATTCAAAGGAGGATTCCTACCATTGGAGCAAGAAGGCTTCACTTGGATTGCTAAGGTAAGAATCTCTACTTGTGAAATTGAATTTCTTCACTCTTTTCTTTCTTCCTTCTAGATTCTTGTGAGGAGATCATTAAAAAAGGTCTGGTTCACTGCCGACACTTGGAGAGTGTGAACAGACGTGGGTTCTCTGCCTACACTAGGAGAGTGTAAAAGGACGTGGGTTCTCTGCCTACACTAGGAGAGTGTAAAAGGACGTGGGTTCTCTGCCTACACTAGGAGAGTGTAAAAGGAAGTGGGTTCTCTGCCTACACTAGGAGAGTGTAAAAGGAAGGAGGTTCTCTGCCTACACTTGGAAAGTGTGAACAGCCGTAGGGTTCTCTGCCCACACTAGGAGAGTGTGAAAGGACGACGGTTCTCTGCCAGCACTGTGGATTGTGTAAAAGGACGACGGTTCTCTGCCGCACCGGGGAGTGGTGAAAAGAGTGTTTTGTACAGGCTTCTCCGCCTTGCTGTGGGTGCTAAAGGAGAGTCACTTTGTGGTATTAGTGCAATACTCAGAGGATGCCTCTGAGGAGTGGATGTAGGTCTGGTTATAGACCGAACCACTATAAATCTGGTGTCATTTACTTTATTGCTTTTACGTTTCCGCATTTTAAATTTCAGTTTTAACAACTCTGTGGTTGAAAAACATTTTTCTACAAACTTTAAAAGAAAATTTTATTTCGGTTCAACTTTAATTTTAAGAGGGTTTAAAATTTTTAAAACTACCAATTCACCCCCCTCTTGGTAGCCGTGGGACATTTACTTAGGCTTAACAACCTAATTACTAGACTCAACAAGTGGTATCAGAGCATTGTTTCAAAATCATAAGTTTGAACTACTTTTTGATTAACGTAAATGGCAAGGTTTCTAATGAAGTGATTTGTTATGAATGCAGGAAACCAGGTCATATAAAGACTGATTGTCCAAAACTCAAAGCCTCTCCTAGCAAGGAGAAGGTAGAGGAGAAACCAATGGTAAAGAAGGGCAAGAAGAAGTTTCAAAAGGCTTTTTGGGCGGACTCAGCTTCAGACTCATCTGAGACTGAAAAAGAAGAAGAAGTCACCAACCTTTGCTTAATGGCAGATAAAGCTGAACAATCAGATCAAGAAGAGGTATACTCTCACACAAGACCTCGTGAGAGTATATGGTACCTGGACAGCGGATGTTCTAAGCACATGACTGGAGATACTGCTCAATTCATAACGCTGGAAGCCAGGAGTGGAGGCAAGGTTACACTTGGAGATAATACCACAAAGAAAGTGGTTGGATCAGGTATGATTGGAAATTTGAAAAACTTTTTCATAGATAATGTTTTATTAGTTGAAGGCTTGAAACATAATTTGCTTAGCATAAGTCAGCTATGTGATAAGGGCTATAATGTAAAATTTTTACCTACTAGCTGCATAATTAGCCTAAATGGAAAAATTGTTTTAAATGGAAAAAGGGTGAACAATGTTTACATGCTAGATTTAAATTGTATTCAATCTCCTACTGCTTTTTGTTTGAAAACTGTTTCTGATGAATCGTGGCTTTGGCATAGGAGACTTTGTCATTCTAGTATGAAAAATTTTAGAAAAATTACCCAAAAGAATTTGGTGAGAGGAATACCTAAACTAGACTTTACTAAGGACCATCTGTGTGATGTATGTCAATTAGGAAAACAAGTGAGGTCCTCATTTAAGTCCATTAAAGATCTTAGGACAAGTAAACCTTTAGAAATTCTACACATGGATCTTTTTGGACCAGTAAGCACTGTTAGTCTAGGAGGAAAGGTATATGGATTTGTTATAGTAGATGATTTTTCAAGATTCACCTGGGTTAAATTTCTTTTTCATAAGAGTGAATCATTTGAGGAATTCAGAAATTTTTCAACTTGGATACAAAGAAAACTAGGATGTGAAATAATTTCTATACAAAGTGATCATGGAGGAGAATTTGAAAATGAAAGATTTGAAGATTTCTGTAAAGAAAAGGGGATTGATCACAATTTTTCTGCACCTAGAACTCCTCAACAAAATGGAGTAGTTGAAAGAAAGAACAGAACATTAATAGAAGTCGCCCGAGCAATGTTAGCAGAATACTCTCTTCCTAGGTATTTTTGGGCTGAGGCGGTTAGCACTGCATGCTATGTTCTGAATAGGGTGAATGTGAGATCTAATTTGAATAAAACACCCTATGAGTTGCTAAAAGGAAGAACATCAAATTTGTCTCATTTGCATGTATTTGGTTGCAAGGTGTTCATACATAATAATGAAAAATCTGCCTTAGGAAAATTTGATCCAAAATCAGATGAAGGAATTTTGTTGGATATTCAAGTGTTGGAAAATCTTATAGAGTATTCAACAAAAGAACTTTAGTCATTGAAGAAACCACACATGTTGTTTTTGATGAAAATGGAAACATGGAAGAGCCAAAAGTTGTTGAAGAAGAAATTGAAGAAAACTCCCAAAATATTGATAGATTAAATTTGGAAGAAAATGTGGAAGAAAATTTAGAAAGAGAAGACCCTTTGCCTAGAGATTTGAGATTTTCTAAAAACCACCCAAAGGAATTAATCATAGGTGAACCAAGTGAGGGTGTTAGAACTAGGCGTGGATTAAACAAGGAAGTCAATCATTCAGCCTTTATTTCAACTGTTGAACCCACTAACATTGATCAAGCACTTTCAGATGAATTTTGGATATTGGCCATGCAAGAAGAGTTGAATCAATTTGTAAGAAATAAAGTTTGAGAACTAACTACAAGGCCAAAAGATCAAAGTGTTGTTGGAACCAAGTGGGTGTTCAAGAATAAAATGAATGACTCAGGAGTAGTCATTAGAAATAAGGCTAGATTAGTAGCTAAGGGGTATAACCAAATTAAAGGAATTGATTTTGAGGAAACTTTTGCCCCTGTAGCTAGACTTGAAGCAATTAGGGTTTTACTAGCCTTTGCCTGTTTTAAAGGTTTTAAATTGTTTCAAATGGATGTCAAAAGTGCCTTTTTAAATGGAGTAATTGAAGAAGATGTTTTTGTAGAACAACCTCCAGGTTTTGAAAACTCTAAATTTCCAAATCATGTTTTCAAATTAAAAAAGGCATTATATGGATTGAAACAGGCACCTAGGGCTTGGTATGAGAGGTTAAGCACCTTCCTACTTGAAAGATCTTTTGAAAAAGGAAGTGTGGATACAACTCTCTTTTTAAGGAAAATTGGAAAGGATATACTTATTGTTCAAATTTATGTGGATGACATCATCTTTGGATCTTCAAATAAACATCTTTGTGATGATTTTTCTAAAACAATGAGTAGTGAATTTGAAATGAGTCTAATGGGAGATTTAAATTACTTTCTAGGATTTAGCATTAAGCAACTTGAGGAAGGTACTTTTCTTAGTCAAACCAAATATATTAAGGACATCCTCAAAAAATATGAAATGGACAATGCTAAACCTGTTAGTACACCAATGAGTTCTTCAGTTCAGTTAGATAAAGACCTTAAGGGAAAATCTGTTGATCAAAAGAAATTTAGAGGGATAATTGGATCTTTACTTTACTTGACTGCTAGCCGACCAGATATTATGTTTAGTGTTTGCTTATGTGCTAGATTTCAATCAGATCCAAAAGAATCACATTTGACAGCAGTGAAAATGATTTTAAGATATCTACTAGGAACTCAAAACTTAGGAATTTGGTATCCTAAGTTTAGCTCTTCATTTGAAATTATTGGTTACTCAGATTCTGACTTTGCAGGCTGTAGAGTGGATAGGAAAAGCACTTCTGGAACATGTCAATTCATTGGAAATTCATTAGTTTCATGGTCTAGTAGAAAACAAAATTCAGTGGCACTATCTACTGCAGAAGCAGAATACATTGCATTAGGAAGTTGTGTGGCACAAGTACTTTAGTTAAAACAACAGTTGATTGACTTAGGATTAACTATAGGAACTATTCCAATTTATTGTGACAATACTAGTGCTATTTGCATTTCCAAAAATCCTATTCAACATTCTAGAACCAAACACATTGATATAAGGCATCATTTCATAAGGGATCATGTATCCAAAGGAGAAATTGAACTCATACATGTTTCAACTGAAAATCAACTTGCAGACATTTTTACAAAACCTTTAGCCTTTGATACCTTCAGTACTTTAAGAACAAGGCTTGGTGTTATTGATTTGAATGCTTAACCAAAATGTCTTTGTAACATTGATACTTGTTGTGTTTTGTTTTTGTGATTTTGTGAATTTTGTGTTTTTGTATGAATTGTTTTTGAATTTATGTTTTTTTTGTCTTATGTTTTCTGTGTTGTTGATTATTTTTGTTGATTTTGTTAAATTAAAAAAATTTAAAAATCAAAAATTTTTTTTTAGAGGAAATCGTCCAGGATGAAATTTTTCGTACGGGACGATGTTTTAAGAAACAGTTTGCGCGAATTTAAACCGTTTTGAGAGCAGTTTTTTTTTTATTGGATCGTCTGTACGATCTGTGATCGTCCAGTACGAATTTTTTCTTTTTCTCAAACGTCGGGACGATTGAATGCAGCGGTTGAGTGGATAAGACAGTTTTTAATACGAATTTCGTCTGTACGAAAATTTTTTTTCGTATGTACGAACATGTGTCGATTCATTATAGGGGACGATTTTCAAGAGTCATTAAAACGAAACGCTTTTTGATCGTCTGTACGAAATATTTTCGTATGTACGATCGGTCAAGTCAAAAAGCCTGTACGAAGGGACGCATCGTAAGTTGTGTTGAATACGAAAAGCCGTTATATTTTGGACGAATTGGATCGTCTGTACGAAATTACTTTGTCCAGACGAACGATAATTTTTCGTCCAGGACGAATATTTTCGTCCAGGACGAACGTATCGTTTTCTTTAAATATGAAGGCTTTCAAACTTGAAAATCACACTTTCAAAACATCTTTTTCAATCCCTTTCTACATCAAATCAACTATGGCCTCCTACTTCAACCTCTTTGGCGGGATTCCTCCTCCTCCTCCTCCTCCAGAACAGTAGAAGTTTTTTTTTTATGTGTGTCTGTTGTATTTTTTTTTGTTTGTTGTGTTGTTATGTTTTTGTTTAAGTTCAATGTTTTAATGTAATTTTTTTTTAATCAATGAAAGTTTGTTTGTTTTAGATTTGTTTTGAAATGTGGCTAATTTTTATGAATTTCATTAATATTGTTTTTAATCTACATTGTGCTTAAATTCAATTGTAATATGAGATTATCTATATTAGAAAATCTAGACTTTCTAAATTTATAATTTGTTTATAACTTGTTGTATTTAGAATTTTTTTTTAAATTCATGTCTATTCATTTAGACTACATAAAAGTTAATATTGTTATTGCAATTTTGATGTTTTCTTATTTTATATTTCTATGCTCAAATGATATTTATGCACCTAGAAATATTTGAAATCTTAGATTATAGATTTTGGAAAGAATTGGTCAAATTACTCTTGAACATTGTACAAATGTACAAAAATCAAAAGGAATTCGCAAAAATTTGCAAAGTGAAAAAGAGGCACAAAATAAGCCCAACCAAAGAAAAATGCACAAAAATGTGCTCCAAAACTTTGAAAAGATGTGCAAAGCACCACATGAGGTAATTCTCTTCTTTCCAAATTCGTTTAATCTCTTAATTCAAGTTGATCTACTGTTCATTTATATTCTATTGAATTTTGAAATATAGAATTTTTTTTTACATCTCACTTGTAATGATTTTCAATAATCAAAATGTCTAAATCGAATCATGTCTTTGATAAATTCTTCTTACTTACATGTTATATCATTTCATAAATTCTATGAATTTCTATGATTGACCTAATATCTTTAGTTTAAAATTGCATACCCTATGTCAAATCACAATTTAGATTAAATTTTAACAATGAATTTCATATTATTATTTACATTTCTTGTCTTTTTCTTCTTCACTTTTTGTTGCTGTCAAAAAGGGGGAGAAATTATTATGTTTGTGTTTGTGTTTTTGTTTTTGTGATTTGTGTTTTCTGTTAAAATTTTTGAAAAACACAAATATTGTTTTTGTTTTTGTGATTTGTGTTTTCTGTTAAAATTTTTGAAAAACAAAAATATTGTTTTTGTTTTTGTGATTTGTGTTTTCTGTTAAAATTTTTGAAAAAACAAAAATATCGTTCTTTAATGCCTCCTTATTTTAATGTACTCATAAATTCAGGGGGAGTTTAGGAGATAAGAGATTTATATTTTAACTTGAAACCATACTAATAATAATTGTTTTGCCATCATCAAAAAGGGGGAGATTGTTTGAATAGTTGCTATTTGAATGATTTATATTTGTGCAACTTATGTAGTTTTGATGATTCCAAACATTATTGTTCAGATGTATAGTTATCTCCTAACAAATTTAGAAGATTTGCACTTGCTCTTGTGTGTACTAACATTTCAGGAAAATCAGACTCCAGACTACGAAAACTTCAAATCAAATTCAACATATGATATTTAGTTTATTTGAAGTTTGTCTTTTCTTTAATTAATTTTGAAAGGGAGTGATTGTAATTGAGTGAATAAAATCTCACACACACAAATTAGGAGATCATGAAATTCTATACTGATCGTACAGGACGATATTTATCGTACTGGACGATCTGTCAGTTATCTCCTATAGAGCACTTGGAACGAATAGGAACTTGCTTTGGAAAATTTTTCTAAGTCCTATTCGTCCAGGACGAATTTTAATATCGTCCCGGACGATGGGTTCTCTGTAAACATTTCGTCCAGACGAATTTTACCATCGTACTGGGCGACCAGTCCTTTGGAAAATTTTCGTCCAGACGAAAATAAATATCGTACCGGACGAACAGCTCTCTGGAAAATTTTCGTCCAGACGAAACCAAATTATCGTCCCCGGCGATGGGCGCTCTGGAAAATTTTCGTCCAGACGAAATAAATAATCGTCCAGGACGATCGGCTCTCTGGAAAATTTTCGTCCAGACGAACATATTTTCGTCCAAACGATAAACCGACTTAGGACAGTTTTCAGCAGTTTCTAGAACCGACCTTGTAATAACCGTTCGTACGGGACGAACTTAGTTCGTACAGGACGATCAGCTGTACGAAGTCATTTCGTACACATATACAAATTGGGTCGTTTCAGATCGTTTAAGTAAAATCGTCCAGGACGATCCATGATCGTACGGGACGATCCACTGCGTACAGAATTGAAAACTTGCATTTTTGGGCGGTTTTTCATGTCTTTTGTATAAATACTCCAAATTAGACTGCCACCCAATCTTTTTGTCAATTGATCTTCGTGCCTATTGAGAGAATAGCCAAGGGGAGAGTGGAAGAGAGCATTCAAAGGAGGATTCCTACCATTGGAGCAAGAAGGCTTCACTTGGATTGCTAAGGTAAGAATCTCTACTTGTGAAATTGGATTTCTTCACTCTTTTCTTTCTTCCTTCTAGATTCTTGTGAGAAGATCATTAAAAAAGGTCCGGTTCACTGCCGACACTTGGAGAGTGTGAACAGACGTGGGTTCTCTGCCTACACTAGGAGAGTGTAAAAGGACGTGGGTTCTCTGCCTACACTAGGAGAGTGTAAAAGGACGTGGGTTCTCTGCCTACACTAGGAGAGTGTAAAAGGAAGTGGGTTCTCTGCCTACACTAGGAGAGTGTAAAAGGAAGGAGGTTCTCTGCCTACACTTGGAAAGTGTGAACAGCCGTAGGGTTCTCTGCCCACACTAGGAGAGTGTGAAAGGACGACGGTTCTCTGCCAGCACTGTGGATTGTGTAAAAGGACGACGGTTCTCTGCCGCACCGGGGAGTGGTGAAAAGAGTGTTTTGTACAGGCTTCTCCGCCTTGCTGTGGGTGCTAAAGGAGAGTCACTTTGTAGTATTAGTGCAATACTCAGAGGGTGCCTCTGAGGAGTGGATGTAGGTCTGGTTATAGACCGAACCACTATAAATCTGGTGTCATTTACTTTATTGCTTTTACGTTTCCGCATTTTAAATTTCAGTTTTAACAACTCTGTGGTTGAAAAACATTTTTCTACAAACTTTAAAAGAAAATTTTATTTCGGTTCAACTTTAATTTTAAGAGGGTTTAAAATTTTTAAAACTACCAATTCACCCCCCTCTTGGTAGCCGTGGGACATTTATTTAGGCTTAACAACCTAATTACTAGACTCAACACTTCTGTCCGTCAATGGACTTTTGTCGGTCTTCTGCCCGACGCCGTATTTCTTCCCGACGTCGTATTTTAGCAGTTCAACAGATCTCTCGAAGAACTGAGGGGTAGAAGAAAAATACCGTAACTCCTACACGAGAGGAGGGGCGCTAATTCGAGCAGGGTAAGTTTCCCACTCGCAAATAGCAGAAGCCTCAACCGCCAGAAAGCCGGGGGGAGGAGAAGAAAAATCTCGTAACACCTGCACGAGAGGAGGGGCGCTAATTCGAGCAGGGGAAGTTTCCCACTCGCAAATAGCGGAAACCTCAACCGTTAGAAATCCGTGGGGGAAAGAAGAAAAATCCAGTAACTCATGCACGAGAGGAGGGGCGCTAATTCGAGCAGGGGAAATTTTCCACTCGCAAGTAGCGGAAGCCTCAACTGTCAGAGAGCCAGAGGAAGAAAAAAGAAGAAGGTGCAATTTCTCTAAAGGCCTAGGGAGCCTATTTATAGGTTTTGGAGAAAGAAGAGGGAAGTTATTGCAATTTTTCTAAATTTTTCAGAATTTTTTTGGAATTTTTTTGAACCAAAAATAGCAAAAAACACCTAATTTCGCGAATATGGGGTCCACTTAAGGCGGTGGGCTGAACGGCCTCCTCCCCACCATCGAAACGTGCGGCCACGCTAGCCCGAGTTAGCCCGGGTGCGGTGCCCGCCGCTGGCAGCGCGGATGCAGGCGCGCGGTTCCGCGCGGCAACAGCAAGTCCGACTCAATTTTGACACTTTCAGAGCCGTTCGGAGCTCCTGTACACAAGATTAATTCTAACTCGCTTGAAAAAATTATCTAAAAAATTGTGACGCATATTTTCGGACTCTTGAAGCTACGACGTCCGAAAATAGGGGGGCAACTGATACGACATCACAAAATTAGCTTGATCGGGCACGAATCTCAAGGAAAAAGCTAGTTGAAAACTTCAAAAATTAATTTTAGAAGAACCCAAACTCCGATTTCAGCGAGCTTACAGTCAAACTGAGCGTCTCGGAAATACAAACGCAACGACACCAAGATCAACCCAATCTGTCCCTGATCTCATGCCTATTTATGAGCCATGTCACTCTAGAAAAACTATAAATAGAGCCCTCATTCTACACAAAGGGGACTGAGGTGACGAGAGAAAAAGAAGAAGAGAAGAAGGAGGAGAAGGAAGAAGCTCCTCCTCGACCACCGCCGGAGCTCTTCCTGCCTCCTGAAGACGCCAGAACTCTGCTGGATTTTCGGGAAACGCCGGGAATTTGCAGAACTTTGTAACTGAGTGAGAAGTTGATTGTAAATTGATCATCTTGATTTGTAAGACGGATCAACCTTTATACTTCAACCAAATACTAGTGGAACTTTGCAACTGGGCGAGGCCCCGTGGTTTTTTCCCTCTTTCGGGTTTTCCATGTAAAAACCTTGGTGTTCACTTCTCTTTTCTGTTTGTGTGCTGAATACTCGTACAACGCTAGGACACAAATTTCCAAACTCTACTGCCGTGTATATTCTAGCACGCAATATATATATATATATATATATATATATATATATATATATATATATATATATATATATATATATATATATATATATATATATATATATATATATATATATACTCTTCTTCTTTTGTTTTATGCATAATTTAATTTTTTTGTTATTATTATTATTATATTTTAGATTTGATTAATTTTTTTATTTTTTTATTTTAATGACTTTTCACTCTTCGTATCTTATCTGCCGACAAATTTTCAATTATCGCGCATCGCAATTTACTTGTTGTCATCGCCTCGTATGCGAGCAAATTTTGTAATTTCATTCATATAAGAATCTGGGCAATATGATAGTTCTTTTCTAGTATTTTCAACGTTCCGAACATAATTGAGAAATTCATTTTGCAAACGGATGACGTTTGGGCAACATCGAATATGGCCGTAGTCCGTCGATTTCAATTTGATTGCGAGGGGTCCCTCTTTGGTTAAATTCGGTGCTCTAAACTCATCGGCGAAGCTTGTTTAACACGTGGAGGCCATTTTGATAATGTTTTTCTAGCATCGCATCCACTAGTACATTGTTGTTCTATCGAGTCGCATAAGAACAACTTCTATTTGATAAATTTGATGTCCTGAATGCATCTTTGTGATTTATTTTGTAATCGGATAAAGATTTAATCATTTCATTATGATCGAGACACTCCGAACTTCATTCCTAACGATGTCTTGTTTACCAACAATAATCAATCTTAAAATATATTAGTTCTTAATAGCTTAAATCTTTAAATGTTTGTTGGAAGTACAAGAGATTGGATAAAATCCAAGGTGCTATAAAATCGTTATATTAATTTAATGTTTGTTGGAAGTACAAGAGATTGGATAAAATCCAAGGTGCTAAAAAATTTGTGAATGTCCATCCAAGGTGCCATATTAAATGTTTGTTGGAAGTACAAGAGATTGGAAGGCCATTTTGATTATTTAATGTCGCTTTCATATCCTAAGTGCTTTGTAAATGCCATATGATGATGCTCTTGTAACTTCAACATAATGGTTGCAGCTTCAAGATTTAAGCTATTAGGGCATCAACAAATATTAATGACAACACTATTTCTGTAACCCCCAACCCCCCCCCCCCCCCCCCTAAATGGGAGCAATTATTACGTCCGGTGAAATCCGAATATATACCGAGCAATACCGAGTTTTAGGTGACGTGGCGCATGATTATTCGTCTCTGAACGCATTTGGTGACCGGACGTAATAATTGTTCCCTAAATGGACTACAACCAAAGAGTTGATTGGTTGGATGGAGGCTTGGACATTGAGTAGGCCATAATTTATTAAAAGCTCTCTCTCTCTCTCTCTCTCTCTCTCTCTCTCTCTCTCTCTCTCTCTCTCTCTCTCTCTCTCTATCTCACTCTCTCTCTCTCTCATCAATGCCTTGCCATAATGGATGTACTTCAAAATGATAGAAGCATCATATAACCCTATCTCCTCTTTTTTTTTTTTTTTTGCTCTTTATTATTTTTGTGTATGTTATGTTCTATCTCCATAATATCTATTATCAAGTAATTTTGGTATAGCAAATTCTTCTCATCCTTCTCGAACATTAGTAGAAATCTCTTCTTAACATCATAAGCAAGCCCATTTTCATCATTAATAGTAGAATCACTAAATGTTCCAAAGTATAAGTCTCATCATTACTTTGTTATTCATGCCTTTATGGGAAACTAACTTAGTTATCCTATTAACCATAATGAAATTGTAAGAACCATCGTTCTTGCAAGTCTACTTGTGCTTTTTTCCTTGACTTTCGGGCCTCCTCCAAAAGGAAGGTTCCTTGACTTTCTAATCCTCGGGCTCCTTAACCATTCTTCCATGATTACATATATCCTCATTGAAAATTCATACATATATCACCTTATACCCATTAATCGAGCCAAATATAATCATTGTTGTAGCCTTAGAAACTCATTTGTTATTCTAATTTCTTGACATTAATTGTTTTCAATGAAGGATCACAATCTTCAAATCTTAGGTTGAATGAACTATATTTCTTTTAATAAAATAAAGTAACACGAGTAAAATATCTTTAATTGAGAGTTGTTTTGAGTATCTCATCAAAAATGAAATTAATTATGAAGGCTTAAGTATAAGGGAAACCTTAATTCCTTTAATTAAATAAACCTTATCTGATAATTAAAATCATTGAAGAGAAATCTCTGAATATATTTTTAATCTATCTTCCATAACTCTCACATTGGTTTTATTTTCCACAATTTACCTTCCCTCTTTCGAAGCTTTTTGAAGTGTGTAATCTAGTTATAAAAATAGTAATCTTTTGTCGAATTGATTGGTGAAAATAAGATCAAGCTAGTAATATGCTTCCTTTAACTTCTCCTACACCAATTAACATGGAAAGTTTGGATTTTGGATGCAAAATAAATAGGATTGCAATGATGATTCAAAGAAGGTATTGAACAAATATAACATCACATTCCACTCTAACATCCACTAAGAAAAACTAGGCTAGAGTGTTAATTAAGAAAATATCTCCCCCAAAGGAACAAAGAGGGTGACAATGCCTAAAATTTCAATAATTTGACATTTAAATCCATAAAACTCATTAGAAAAGGGCCAAAACTCTCTTTTGATTAGTTTTATATTTACAAAGGTAGAAATGAGAAGTATATCCATTTCATTCTCAATATCAACAAAGATCTTGGTATCATTTATGTAAGGAGTGTCTACTCTAGCTAAGATGTTATGATAATATCCTAATATGGGTGGCTTGTACTATTAAAATCGATGCCATTGATATCTCTGCCTACGAATGAGGTAAGGCAAGCAATAGTTAACTCACTACTAATGATATCGATAATAGTTGCTTTATCTCTTCTCACCACCAATAACATTAAGCATTTAACCCACTATGTGGGATTGGCTGCATGAATCCTTTTTCTCCATTGTGTCTTGTCAAAAGTCAAATTCTCATTTAAATCTAATAAAAAAAGTTCATATATAATATTTTCTAATCAGATCTTTTTAAGTCTATCTCTGTATTTTCTTAACATATGTCAAATCTAATACATCTATTCTATCTTCTCCATATATGATTAGAAAATTGGTGGTGTCAATTCTCTCTATTTTCAAAATTCTTTTTTGAGGTAAAATTCTATGAAGATTGCCTTAGGTATTCCCAACAAATAAAGCATTTAATCTTTTTTTTTTTTTTTCTTTACGTGAAAATAACTTTTTAGCTGAATAACCTTGGAAGAGAATGAAGGATAATATCCTCATCACACATCCACTTTAGCAATCTTAGTCATCAAATGATTTTAATATTTTGGATTTCTTTAAGATTTTTTTTTTTATGTATTTTATGAGGTATAATTGGAATGTTTTGTAATGCTTGGTCCATGACACTAGAATCATATATGGGCCTTACCCTTGGAGAGATTATGTTGTGCAGACACCGGACCGTTCAGAGGCGAATCAGAGCGCGCCACATCCCTCAATACACATCAAAAGGGTGACTTGATGTGCTCTAATTCGACTTCGAACGGGATTCAGTGTCCAACAAAATAATTCTTCTTACCCTTAAGGGTGGCTAGACTAAAACAAAAAGTGCATTAAAGGCACATTAGATGTTCATGAATATTTTATAATAGCCAATATGCTCTTAAATAATTAAATGTGGATTGAACATTAAGATCTCTTACATGAAAATTTAATTGAAAAGTTTTTCACTAGTTAAGATTTCTCAGAATTAGAGTATGTCATAATATAATGTAAAAGACTAAAAATACAGTGAGCTCCTATGGCCTTTTTGAATAAATTTGGAAGTATTTTTGTGGATAGTGTTGCATGGTTGTTTGGCCTTTCCCTTTTTAGAACAGGAAAGGGGAACAAACAATGTAAAGTTGTGTAAGGGCACTTTTAGAATTGGTGTGATGATCTTATGTACAATTCACCAGAAAATGACAATGCTATATTTTGAGAAAAAATCTTAATTTATAATAATATAATAATTACTTTCACTAATAATAAAAATATTGTGAAGTTTTAATCATGTTCATCACACTTTGAATCTTTTGGAAAAATCTAACTCAAATAATTTATAATAAAAATGAAAAAACACAATAAACTACAATGACTTATGATTGATCATTGCAATCAGCTCTTCATGAACTCATCTTAATAAGTCCATACCGAATTGATCAAAGCTCAAAGTTAGTCAAGTAGAAATCATTATCATGACCATGGTTATTGCCATAATGAAGATGATATCACACAAATTTTGTTGTCATTAAATTAATTTTGGAGATAGATAGAATGGTTCATTACATATAAAGAGTGAGGGCAAGGGGTTCGATAGGAGATGTTGAATAGGGCCAAGAACACCAACAACAATTACATGAGGATCCATACATTTGTTAAAGATTTGAAGATTCTATTTCCATTTTGGATCACACAAATATCTATTTATAAAATTGTTAGAATGATTCATTTCCATTCAAGCGCATGACATCAATTCAAAACATTCAAAGCTTATCGTGTGTAGCCGGTCTAAAAAACGGTCTAAGGAGTGAACCAATCCATATTTTAATAGGAAATAAACCCTTAATATTCGGGTTTATTAAGTATCTAGACAGTTGTCCAAATTTTTAGTACTTGTACAAACATATAAATAAGCCCCCTTGCTATAATGGGTATTTAGGATTTGAAAATTTTGTTTGTTGATATAACCAATTAAATGAAAAGAAAGTGTATTGAATTGTCCAGCAAGAGCATTAAACTTATTTCAAGGTATAACTCTTGAAAATCGATGTTGTTGGATGAATTTTATCGACACTACAGGAAAATCGTTCATTACTGACGATTTTCGACATTATAAGTCAATTTTTCGATGGTTCTAAAAAATTCTGGTAATTTTTCGTTGGTTTTAAAATCACCAGAATAAACAGCCTAGAAAATCAAAACATGAATTATGTTTCCGACAGTTTTTTGAGAGCTATAACAGGCAAAAATTACTGATCCCAAAAATCGCAGGTAGCGCAAATAATGTCGGTCATTATCAATGGTATTACTAGTGGTCAAACCGTCAGTGTTTCCAGCGATCAAACCACCGACTTTCCAGGGATCAAACCACCGGCTAGTCACTGGATCTTACCGACGGTAAATAAAATAACCTGAGAATTTTCACCCGCCTGATATCGAAGATTCCGACGACCAAACCGCAGGTTAGCCGCCAGAAACCTATAACAATTGCAAAAAAAATTTAACAACACCCCTTCTATCCAAACAATTTTCCATAAGTACCTGAAGATAGTTCAAAACATAAAACAAGTATTGTTAACCATATGGTCACACAATTCAAAACATAAAATATATAATACACAAACTTTTAACCATATGTAAACATAAAGTTCAACTTGTTAAATACTCTTTAAAAAATAAAACAAATATTTTTACATCCATATGTTCAAAATACACCAATTTGTTCTTAAGCCGCTCGATTCGAGTATAAGCTCGTTAAAATCGGAGACCGTTTGATAACTCAAATTGCAGTTTGAACCTTCCAATAGCGCTTCGGTCCTTGATTTGGACCCATTTTGGCTCGGATTGGGTTGAATTTGGTGTCGTTGGGTTTGTATTTCCGAGACGCTCAGTTTGACTATAAACTCGTTGAAATCAGAGTTCAGATGCTCTTGAATTTAATCTTTGAAATTTCCGGTTAGATTTTGCCTCGAGATTCGTGCTTGATCAAGATACTTTTCTAAGAATACATCAATACTAAATGAAATAATCATTGAACCACCAGTATGAAGAGAGTTTCCTAAACCCCCATAGTTAGATGCTCTATTTTGCTTATTCTGCTCTCTCAATTTGGTGAACTCAAGGCTCGCTTAAACTCAGCTCAAATCAATTCATACTCCCTCACTAATCAATAATAGACACTGCCCAGACTTTTTAATGTCCATGAATATGTCCCTATGATGAGTAGAGCATCTCTTCTTAAAATTTATTCTGATCCTAGTACCATGCTCATATAATCACCTAAAATCTTTGTGTAAAATATAGATATAATAAATAATATTAATACAAATGAACTCAAAAATTTTAAGTAATGCTAAATAAATATACATGAAATTCTCTAAACTATTTATCCCTAACTTCCTTTTAGATCTTCTTCCATGATAAGTAAAGAGTATCATATTTGCTCTGTATGATGCCAAGAATCTTGTGGGTAGGCTACCTTGAGGGATTGAAGCTACAGGTAAAACTTTTTTTGTCAATATCATATAATAGATAATATTTTTTTTAAATTTATAAAATAAATTGAACTTACGTTTCATCCTCAGGCTCTATGTATATATGCTTATCCTCTGCTGTTGCAAGCTCTCCAGCACCAACCTCTGCTTGTCTTGATGGTCCATCCTATTTTGGTTATACATAAGGTGAGTAATAATAGATGAGGTGGGAAATAATAGGGGTGTTAGTAAGGGAAAAATTATTTTGTGTAAACACCGAACTTCATCCATAAACTAATAAAAATTAAGATTGTGAAAACCGGACTGGACAACGACCCGGAAGAAGGAGAGGTTCACGGTTCGACTGGTTCAACCAGTCTTACCGGGGTCGAACCGGATGACGTAATAAATAATAAATATTATTAAAATTTAATAAAATTAACATAATAATAATGTTATCATTCAAAATTTTAGACAAAAAATTAAATTAAAAAAAAACTATGAAACATAAAATTTATATAATTAAGTAAAAGAATTATTTTAAAATCTTACATAAAAGAAAAAAAATCAAAATATCATAATTATAAGAATTTACACTTATAAAAATATGATAATTTTAATTTTAAATATTTTTCAAATTTTAAATTTAAATTAAAATTACATATAACCATATAAATTAATATAAATAATTATTTAATATAAATTATTCTTATTTTATATTATATGATTAAATATATTTTACAAGTTTATGTTGTATACCAAATTTCTTTTATAAATTTTATCTTAAATAATTAATAAATAATTAAAAACATAAAATTATTAATGATAAATTATTTTTTATAGTGTATAAATAAATAAATTTTTATTATTAACTAATAAATAAGTATCATTTACATAAAAAATAATTAATTAAAAAATCTGTTTAAAAATAGTTTTTATATGCATTATATATGTTTTGAGTTCATTCACAACTCAACTCTTTTCTTTAGTCCCACATCACTTGGAAAGACTTTCTTGCTAGTGTTTATATAGCATTTTGAGTTTCCTTGTGTTAAGAGCTCACATGGTATCACCACTCCATGTGAGATGCTTCAAGATGGTTTGGAGGTAAATGTTTATAATAAAAGATATATTATTATTAATAAAAACTTTTAAATATATGTTTATTTATTTATTTAAAAAATATTTAAAATTTTTGGAATTTGAGCTGGCCAGTTCAAAATAATAACGGCCGGTTTGCCGGTTGAACCAGCGGTTCTAACCGGTTCAGTCTGGTTCATTACAGAGGTGGTTTTAAGACTAAATCGGATCGGTCCTATGACTGGTTCACGGTCGAACCTGCCGGTCCGGTCCGTTTTTTGACACATTGATAAAAATACACCACGTCACCCTTTTACTTTACTACAGCTCGGTACTCAATACCGGTATCGATGCTCGATACCGCAGCATCTAGACGAAGAGGTGCGTCCGACATCCACAAAATAATTTCTTGTTGGTAAGGGGGACAAAGGTAGGTTGATGGAGCTATTTGTGATGTTGGTGGGGGTAATATAGATAGAATGGAGCAAGGTGTGTCTGCTATGAAGAGGAAAATTGAGGACTTATAGACATATGAGGAGAGACGTACCCACCATGGGGTGGTACTCCAACCACAATTGAATTTTTCTGTCCTAACCCTGCTCAATAAGGGATTGATGTTGACTCTCAAGTAGTGGTGATGGTATCACTGGTGGAACTCTCTGGCCCTAACTTTCATCACCCTGTCTAGACCCAATTAATCCAGTGCTTAACGTTTCCCTACTACCAAACATTGAAGTAATGAATCTACGAGGAGGATCATCATCTGAAGCCATCTGTAGTAAAACAAGCAATTAGTATACCGTTGTAATATATAGAAATGATTGTGTAACATATATGAAGATTTGTATAATTAGAAAAAAAAATAGAGTGTAGACCATTAAGTTATAACAAATATGAAGAATTATAAACATATAGTTACAAAATATAAAAAAGATTTGCATAATAAAATGATTTGCAGAATGTATAAATGATTTACATACAAATAGGATTTACATAATTCTAAATGATTTAATTAGATAATTACCAAGAATATCAATTTTAAAAATTACTCAATCTACATTGCACTAGATTTGTTTACCAACTTGTTTTTTAAAAACTATACTACAATAAATAAATAAAAATACATTAAAAATTTACAGTTACCATTTTCTTTTTGCTAAACATTCATGATACAATATTAAGTACATTGCAATAAATTTAGTCACTTAAATTATAAGAACTATTCTGAATCAAAAATATCTCCAATGCTCTCTAAGGTATCTTCACTTTCTTATTCATTCTCACTTGAAGAGCTTGTTGAACTATTCATATCCTCTAACTGTATTTCAGCATTATATGCAGTAGCTGACATCTCAGAAATTTCAAAAGACCTACAATATGACATCTCATCCTCTTGATGTGTAGTAACTACGACGTATTATTCGTCATTGATCCCCTATGCTTTGGTTTTTATGACATATAGCCAATCTTGCTTATCTATGTGACCACTGGGATATTTACTAAAATAAACTTGAACAGCTTGACTTGATAGCACTAATGGATCAAACTTCTCATATATTCTAATATGTTTTACTTCTACTAAATCATACGTAGGATGAACCCTTGTACCTCTATTCGATATTGGATCAAACCATTAACAATTGAACAAAAATATAATGTTCTCATCTTCTCATGGGTAATGTAGCTCAAGAACCTCATCGAGGATATTATAATAATCATACTCATATTTTTTATGAGTATTTCCTCTGACATAAACTCCACAATTTTCAATTTTTCTCCTTCACTCCATTACTTGGAATGAAATATAAACACATTAACTATATATATATATATTGATCAAGTGTTTACTTTTTGTATTGGGCCCCATGCCATTACTTGCAACCCTTTATCAAAAACCTTATTTCAGGGGTTATGCACCTTAGAAAATTTAAAATTTTAGTTCTTCTAGTATTCAATAAGATGTAGATAAATGAAATAATATAGAGCTTACTCATGTAAGATCTAAATCAAGCTGAAAATTCATTTGCAACAAGTTGTTCAAAATCTATAATATCTGTTAGAAGAAAATTGCTTATAAAATATCTAGTGATAAATCATCCAATTAACACTTGAGTATTAAAAATTAACATAGTTCTTTTTGCACATTATGGAAAAATTTACTCTAAGATATATTGGACTTCCTGACAGCTCATTAACACATATAAAGTCGTTATTTTGATTTCTAAATCGTTGAGGAATCTTTCAACACATTTATTATTAGTCTTTCTATGACTTCTAAAGACTGATAATGTAGATTGCAATTGTTCTTCGATATCAAAGTTCATGTTATAACCAATCTTTTTTCTTATACTCCTCACATGGGGCTCGAAGTAGTATGAGCTCTTAAAAAATGTGATTGAGCTTATTTATCATTTAAATTGTAAATTTGTCGACATAACTTATGTACCTGAATGGGGGGATGGTGGTGGTTAATCTGTCGACATAACATATATACCTATCTTTCTTGATTAGAATCTTCTTCTTCTTCTTCTTCTTTTGCCCGATCAGCTCAACCAGGTTTTGATATCACTTGTTCTAACATTCTTGTGAGAAAGAAGTTCTTCTTGAACTTCTTGGAAGAAAGAAAGATGGCCAGGGAAGGGAGAGGTAAAGCAGCTCAGAGGAATTCCAATTCCTTTATTAATGGGCTATTACAAGAGGGGGTTATTACAAGGGGCACCTTGCATCATCCTATATAACCTCTATTTATAAGGATTTACACTAATGTGATGTCATGCAGGAACAAGCTAATCTAAGACTGAACCAATACACAACATTAATATAAGGATTATGCTTTTTAAGATTAGATGTAGGAATTTTAGGAGTTATATAAACTTAAATTTAAGTTGTTTGATTTGATTTTTTTAATCTTATTTTTATAAGTAAATGGTGAATGAATGCTACTTATCTATGCTTTAATTATGAGTTAAAATAGGAATTTTCATTGGTTTCTCTTTGTCTTGTTATTTTTCTTCCTCATAGGTAATAGGCTCTTTATTTCTCTCTCTAATCAAAAGAGCATGCATCTCGAGATTGCACTCTCTATTCTTCTCTTGATCGGATAGTAATTAATGAGAAAAAATCGGATCAGTATAACATGACCAAAATTTTGATTAGGATAGGTCTCAAAATTGTTGGATTTACTCTGAGACGAGTGTAATACAAATTTTTATTGACTACTCATATACTGCACTCATATCAAAGTCTAATAGCTTTAAGACCCATATCAAACCAAAATATTTTCATTTTAAAATGCCAAGAAACTCGAATTTTGAGAGACATCTTGATTTCTTTAAAAAACGGATGCCCGTACTTAAATTCTCAGCTCTCTAAGTTATTAAGCAAATTTTCTGCTTACATTAAAGTAACCAATGAGTCACACAAACAATCCTATTTCTCTAGGGAACAAGGAAATTTAGAAATTTATAATCAATATTATATGCATTATCATCATCTAGAATAGACTCTAAAATAAACTATATGAAATTAAAAAAACATCTAGAATGGACTCTAAAACAAACCAAAGGAGATGGAGATAACTTTCGGCTAAGGCGGACAGGTGAAAATTGGGTAGGGCAAGGTCGGTTATGCATCGTTGAGGCTAGGGCAAAATTCGGCGAGGGAAGAAGGTCGCCAACGTTCTCTAGACAAACTAAACAAGGCAAGCGACCGATGCTAGGGTGGAATTCGACGAGCGCGGGCATTCTCTGGAAGAACCAAATGAGGCAGGAAAGAGGAAAAAGGAGGGAGTTCAGTTTTAGGGCACTTACTGGTGGTTTCAAACGTCAAAAATTTGTCAATTAAAAATGGGAGGGTAAATCGCCGGTATATACATCATGAAAATATTATATCGTTTGAACTTCCTATGGTTATTTGACCGCCAAAAATACTAGCAATTCAGTCTTTTTTACCAGTTGTCTAACAACCGAGAAACAGTGGCGATCAAATGACTGCCGAAAGTTCCACCGATATTCAGTGAATTTCCTATAGTAAGGCATCTATAGTATCAGAATCATCAGTGCCCATGATGATAAAACTTATCAGGGCAACAGTGTTGAGGGCTAAATTTTGAATCATAGTTAAAACAAAGTTCTTCTCACGACGAAGTTGAATTTCTGAATGGGAGAGCTTTTGGAGGGGAAGATTAGGGAATTTTGATGAATTATTTGAAAATGAGGTGTGGTAAATGATTGGTTTATAGGTGAGGGTGTGGATTAATGGGCATGTTTATTGGGGATAAAAGGGAGAAATTATTTTAGCCAATGTGAATAAGGAAGAGAGAAAATCTTGAAATTTGGATTCATAGCGTCGACCTAAATTCATGACATCTAGAAGAGTAATGAGTTTGACTAATAAAAGTTCCCTACACAATTCTTGTTGGAGACCCAAAATGAAATAACTTTTAAGAGTAGATTCGGAAAGGTTTAGACTTTTAAATTCAAGATTTTTAAAAGTTATTTGACATTTAAGAAATGATGATTGTTGGGTTAATTTTGAGAGATTCTCCTTTAAATCTTCCTAGGAATAAATACCAAAACGTTGTTGTAATGATATCATGAATTCGGGCCAAGGAGTTTGACCTTTCATGTAAATCCATTGATATCATGTAGTCGCGGAACCTTCAAGACGAAAGGAAGCAATTCTTACGCGGTGGTAATGTGGTTTAGGTAATATGGTTTATTATGAAAATCGAAATATTCTTGGGCTTTAAAGATCTAAGTTTCCACATCATATCTCATAAAACGAGGAAATTGGATTTTCATGTTTTTAAGGAAAGGTAAACTTGCATTGACAAATGAGTGGGATCCACAAGTAATGACTCATTGTTGAAGACCGCATGTAATTTTGTACACGTTGGATTGGATAGGGGATTGCAGTGAGTTAGTTCGCTTTTTTTAGAATTTGATACAAATACTTCTTCTGAGATAGAAAGTACTGATTGGGGAGACGGGTTATCTTTATTCCAAGAAATTCATTAGCTTCCCATAGATGTTTCAACAAAAATTCTTTTCTAGCTGAGCCAGGATATTAGTGATGATATCCTGATCATTTCCGGTTATAAGAATGTCGTCAACATATATGAGGAGAAAAATTTGAACATTTGCCTTGTGATAGATAAGCAATGATGGATCTGATTGGCTGTGCGAGAAGCCAAGTGACACAAGATACGATGTGAACATGTTGTACCATTGTCTTGGTGCTTGTTTTAATTAATAAATAGCTTTGTGAAGACGACAGACATATTCAGGATGATAGTTGTCTTCGAACTCTTTTGGTTGAACCATATAGACTATCTCGGATAAAGTTCCATGAAGAAACACATTTGTCACATCTAATTGTTGAACCTACCAGTCATTATAAAGAGCAACTGCCAAAAGTATGTGCATTATTGGTAATTTTTCCATCATACTGAAAGTTTCCGTATAGTCCAATCCATATTCTTGATTATTACCCTGAGCAACCAACCTTGCCTTGTATTTTTCCACGAAACCATCTGGGTGAAATTTTGTTTTGTAAGTCCATTCGCATCCCAGAACAGATGCATCTGTTGGCAACTGAACTAGACTCCAAGTTCCTTGCTTTTGAAGAGAAAGAAATTTTGTAGCTATTGCTTGACGCCATTCAAATTTCTTAACAACATATGAATACGTTGTTGGATCCGAAGGAAGATTGGGAGAAGTTTATTTGTGCAAAAGATTTAATTGGTTTGTGGGTTTAAGAGAACCTATTTTTACTGCGAGTAATCATCGGATGAGATGGTAAGTTAGAGGTAATGGATGGCTGGGAAGTAGCCGATTGAGTGATCTAATTGCTATGAGATAAAACAGGAGTAGCATGGTGAGAAGGATTAGAGATTGGTCTTATGATATTGCAAGGTTGGTGCACTTTAGCCGAAGTAATTGTATGTGAAACCGAGATCGGAGTTAGAAGCAGAGGTGATGTGTCAGTGTTAATAGTAATAGGAGTAGGAGAGAGATTTGAAAATGAAAACACGTGCTCGTTAAAAGTAGTGTGCTGAGATATGATGACTTTGTTAGTATGAAGATCTAGGCATTTATAGCCTTTATATATGTCAGAGTAGCCTAAGAAAACACAGGGTTTAGCTTTCGGTTGAAGTTTGTGACGAGAGTGAAGCAGAGTGAGAGGAAAATATTCACAACCAAAAATTTTGAGATGAATGTATTCAGGTTTTGTGTTATGAATGAGTTCGAAGGGAGATAAGTTATTTTTCGTAGGTAGACTGATGTCAACACTGCATCAGGTTTTGTGTTATGAATGAGTTTGAGATGAATGCATTCTATTGATAAGGTAGACCGATGTCAACACTGCATCGGGCCAGTATGTGTAGGGAATTGAAGCCATGAGAACAAGCGTTCTAGTGGTCTCAATAATATGTCTATGCTTTCTCTCTGCCAGCCCATTTTATTCCGGAGTATACGAGCAGGAAAGTTGATGCATAATACATGAGTGTGAAGATAATTGGTAAACGCATGGTTAACATATTCGGTGCCGCCATCAGTTCTTATGGTTTTTATTTGATTTGAAGTATATTTTTCCACCTGATTTTTAAAATTAATGAAAGTATTGAAAACGTCAGATTTTTGTCGTAGTGGAAATAGCCACGTAAATCTAGAAAATTGTCAACGAAGATTACATAGTATTTTTATCCTTGAGAGGATACAGTGGGAGCTGTGCCCTAAACATCAGAGTGAATGAGGGCAAGAAGAGAATGCTGACAGTTTTTAGAATGTTCAAACATAAGTTTGTGACATTTAGATGCTTTATAAGATTGACAATTAAAAGAATGCTTTCATATATTGAGACAAGGATTACAACTAAAGATAAGATCGAAGATTCTTTTGTGCGAATGATCGAGTTTGTGATGCAAAGAATTGAGCGAAGAAGTAGAGGCAGATAACACTTGATGTTGATGTGATGATGAACCGATCGGAATAGTGTATAGACCCCCATTACACGGTCCTCAAAGAATGACTTGCTGCGTCTGTTGACCTCATTTTTGTATGAGGTCACTAAGGCCCTTCCAAACTCCAGATTAATTTTAGATCCTAGGATCCACTCTAGACTTTAGGATTCTTTCCTAGAGCCAGACCTTAGAGCCTACTCTAGAGCCTAGGATTCCCTTAAATCCTAGATCTTAGAACTCCTCTAGATCTTAGGACCACTCCAACTTCAAATCAATCCCCACCCTTGATCAACCTCAACCTCAAATCATTTCCTACACTTGATCAACTCCAACTTCAATTTGATTCCTACCTTTGATCAATTTAAATCTCAAACTTCATTCAACTCAAATTCAAATTAATTCAAGTTTTCAAACATATCCAAACCTTGATCCAATCAATTTGACAATCCAACCTTCAACTTAGACTTTGATCCAAACTTCAATCTAGCTTTGACCTCATCCATTCATTAACAATCACCACATGATTGTAAATGATTTGGATACTTCAATACTAATCATTCAAACTTAAAATCCATTCCAAATCTAGAAGTCTAAACTCAAATTCAAAGTCTTAAGGTCTTGTCCTAAAGACCCTTTTCAAAGAATTTTTCAAACATTTCAAAACCCAGTCAAATGGTCTCTGATTCAGAGTCTATCACTTGCAAAGTGATAAGACATGTCTCTAGAGGCAACCCTCCAAATTTAAGCTCATTTGAAGGATTCTAACCCTTTAAACTTAATCCAACTCCAAATGTTGCAAAACCTTTGAATATTTACAATCCATGCCACTAGGCCTTTCACCTAGTGGAATTTGACTTTGGATGCCCCTCCAAATCTTTTGATCCCTCCTAATACTTTGATATTGACTTGTTAAGCAATAATCCATATCTTTTTAGATTCAATTTGACCCATAATTTACTTGAGATCAAAATGCCCTTAAAGGAGGATTTTTGGACTTTTGGCCTAAACTCAATTTGATTTGACTTATCAACCTTTGAAATATTATCTAAATGTCATTTCAATGGATCCTAAATGACTTTAGGAATACATTGAACCCAAACTTACTCTTTGGTTTGACCAAGTTGACCAAGTCAACTATGGTTGACCAAATCAACCCTTAACCTACAAACTTGTCAAATTCAATCATTCAACCCATTTGAATCAAATCAATCCTTTAAAATAATTCAATTGGACACCCATGACATGTCCAAAGACTTTCAAGTCAATCCTCTTCTTTAGTTGACTTGGTCAACTCATTTGGAAAGGTCAAAACTCTCTCCAACTTCATTTATTTACTTAAAAATTCAAATCCTTGATCTCAAACTCTTGGCCACATCATCAAGCCACCTTGGCAATCCATGGCTTAGTCTAGAACCTGCTCAAACATGATGTGATGTGACACATTTCCTCCCCTAATAGAGCTTAAACCACCCCCCTTTAACAAGGCTTGGCATTGGTTCATCCAAATGGGGAAAAAGGTGTGGTCCCTCTTCACATGGACCAAGAGATGTCACTCTCAACCACCAACCCTATTCCATAGCTTTGGGCAGCATAGGGGACACTTGGCACTCATCCAAAACCACTCCAAATCAAATCTCAACCATCCAATCCAAAAGCCAAAGGTAAAGTGAGGGAAAACTTGACCTAAAGGTGGCTTCTTCATCATTCCCTTTGATATGATCAAAATCTCCAAACTCCAGCAGCCCTCAACCTTCTAAGAGCCCCTCCCATATACTCCAACACATTTCAAGTCCTTCCCAAGCTTTTCCCAACCATTTTCAAGCCTCAAATCACTATTTTAGTGAGGAGAGAGCATTCTAGAGAGAGAAAGAGGACTTTCCAATATACCTTTCGATCCAGAGAGATCTAGCTTTTGGAGTCTTCAGCAAAGTTGTAGAGGATTACTGCAGCTTTCCAACAAGCCAAAAATCTCAAAAATCCGACGGTTGGACCGTAAGTTATGCTCATTTTAAGTTTAAATTTTAATTTAAAACTGTAGCGATTTTACAATGAATGGAGCCTCCAAACTCCAGGCATTGCAAGATCATATTGCCCTCTAGCTACAGTTCAAATTTCGTTCAATTTCGTCGAGTATTTTGAAAGATATGAGCGTTTAAAGATTTCTATTCAAAATGAACTAGAGCAGATCTGGACCGTCCGATCGACGATCAGACGGCTCAGATCTGGGTATACCACGCGGCTTCCTCCAGGTTTGAACGTGGCTCATCCCATGGTATGGGAGGGTGACGTGGCGTCACGCCACGCCGCCACGTCACCGTCAGCTGATTTGACCCAAATTTGAATAAAAAATGCTTTAAATGCTCCAAATCTTCAAAAATTCACAGAAAATCGCGTTCTCCACCAAATGGGGCGTTTTAGGGCTCGTTGGAAAGATAATCTAATGTAGTATTTATTAAAATTAAAATTATATTGATTTGATGTCTGTATTGTGATATATTTGAGTTTATGTTAATTTCATTTATTGCTATTTTCTCACAATCCAGTGATCAAATGAAGCCCAAATTTTGGTGGATGATTATTGAGTATCTTAGGCATGTTTAATAATTTTTCTAGGCTCATATGCTCAATATATTTCTCTGATATGAATGTTTAAGGTAAAGGGTCTATTTTGGATCCTAAACTTTGAAAATTCATAACTCCTTAGGCTTTTAGTGTTTTATTGTGATATTTCTGTGGTATAATTAAATGTATGTCATGGTTAGACACACTAAGTTTCATGCCTATTTGAATAGTAGAGACACCTAGGAAAAATAATTAAGAAAATGTCTAGAAAACTTAGAAAATTTATAGGGGATTGTACACACACCCAATAGGGGTGAAACTTAAACATAGTAAACTTAGTGACATCATATACCTTAGGTTCAAATTTTACTCAATTTGAAGGTCATTAGGTTAGAAAATGGAGTATGTCAAATTTCAGCCTCTTTAAGGACTTAGAAAATTCAATAAATTATCATAAATTTATATTAATTTCAAAAAATACCAATAATACCTCTAATTAACCATATTTCAACTCTTAATCATTGAAAATTGAAATTACATTAATTTGACATTAAAACCCACTTTAATTTAATTTTAATCAAAATCATTGTTTAATCAATTTTAATTAATTAAAAATTATTAAAAATCCCAAAAAATCTTTAAACACTTGCTGATCTCTCCTTAGATCATTTCTGATCTTTGTAGTTGATTTCAAGAAGTTTGGGACTCATTTGGGATCAAATCACTAAAATGACCCTTAATTGAAACAATTTAATAATTTCAATAAATACCCAAACTTCCAAAATTCATAACTAATTGTAGAAAATTCCAAATCAATCAAACTCAGTGGATAATGACTCTAATTAAAATCTAGTATTTTACAAAAATGTCAAACCCCCAAAATATGGTCAAAGTCAAAAAGTCAACATTTTGGTCAACCCTAGGTTAAAATCGGGTCAAAACTTCTAAAAATTATAACTTTTGATAGAAAACTCCAAATTGAGTATGCCAACTGTCTAACAACTCATAATTAGGTCTAATATTTATTAAAAATCCGAAACCCTTAAGATTAACTCTAATTTTGAAAATTAAATTTTGACCCCTTAGTTAGCATATCCGGATAACTTCAAAAATTCATTAACTCTCCCAAATTCCAGAATTTTCTTAATAGGATAATAAAACTCTCAACTAATCTATTAAAATCAGTAACCAACTCCCATTAATATCAAGTCACTCTTTTAATTCCAACCAATTTAAATAACTTAATCAACCCCGATTGCTACTGGGTAACCCAGGCCTACGAGGCTATTAGCTTAGCCCCAAAGAAGATGAAATAAACTTCACGGCCTCGGTGTGAAACAAAGGTAGCAATCAATTAACTTTTAAAATATGTTTTATTAAAAATTCTTAATTCATTAATACTTAAATTTTAATTTAAATCCCCTTCTAAGCCATAACAAATCCAAACTTTTAGACAACTTTAACTAATCACCTACTTTAGGATCTATCCTAGCCACGCGACCTTTCTCACACACTTTAGATGATGTGCTAGGACAACCAACTCTTGATCTAGGTTAGGCCAGTGTTTACTTTACTGCTGTGTGCCGGATTTTTCGTAGTTTTCACTGCATGTTGTGGATGAAATTGCTTTGCTGTGTCTGCTTACTTTTTTTGTACTCTGTGGATGGATTAATGTGTTTGGCGACTAGATTACCCTTAGGTTAGGTACGATCTGGATGTTGACACAGTTTTCTGCAGGTGGTCACGCTCATGCAGAGCAATATAAAAAGGGGGCAAATCAAAAAAAAATTCATAAATATTATAAATTCTTTGCACAGGTGCTTCAGCTGCTAAAGCCCCCAAATCATAAAAACAGCGTGGCCAGTGTGTTTACTTTTTTTTCTACTCATATACAACTTCTTGGGAATAACTGCTTTTTATATATTAATTGCTTAGGATAACCCTGCAGGTGAGTCCAGATTTTTATTTTGATATTAATGTAATTTGTGTAAGTGTCAAGTGTTGTGAAAGTTGATTTTGAGTTGAGATACATAGATCCAAAGCTTGGATTCCAAAGAGGAAAGGATACCCCTTTAGGGAACACTCCTTTTCCATTTGGAAATCCAAATTTGGATCATACCTCTTCCTTACCCAAAGAGGAAAGAGTGGCCTTCCCCTTTGAGGGAAGTGCCCTCTTGTACATTTGGGTAATCCACTACGAAGATTCCAAGAAGATTGAAGAAAAGGAGTCCAAAGAAGAATGAGATTGAAGATTTGAAGATTTGAAGATTGAGAGTATCCCACTCAAAATAACTTGCGTCATTACTAGGTTTAGAATCCGGGTTGTTGTCAGTGGTGCCCGGCAACTTTACTTTCTGTAATATTCTGGTTTGTAATAAGCAAGGCAATTCTGCCTATGTACATTTATTAATTAATTTATATTTGATGTGATGATTTGATTGCCTTTAGGATTACTTGTTTTTACTAGTTTTTTTGGCGATTGCATGCCACTTTTTGTTTTCGCCTGGATACGTGAGACTCGTGAGGGTGTGAAAGTTTTCTACTCATAACCTTAAAAGTCTAAAATTTTAGTGAGTCTAAATAACATAGAAAAATAACGAATCTAGGGAATTAGCCGGGGATCGACCCCGGGGTCGCATGCATATTTCTGCACTTCTTCTTTCCTTATTTTAGACCCTTCCCCGCCTGCGGGTAGTGTCCGGATAGTCTGACCTATGAGGACGAGGTGCCGGACCTGGGGAAGTCCAGTCTTCAAAAAAAATTATTTTATAAGCCTGTTTTAAAATTTCAAGCATACTTGATTTGGAAGTTATCAACCAGCATGTATTGCATTAGATACAAATTAAAAGAGTCAAAATTTTAATTTCATCAGTTTTAGCATTTTAGCACCCAACATAAGTCAAAGGGGCCAAATAGGAAAATCTCTAGATGTCGGCCCCAACTTTCCAAAACCTTAAATACAACGTCCCTACCACTTTTTCATAAAAGACTAGATTCATATATTTTAAATCGATTAGGTGGTTAGCTGGCTCCTCAATCCAGGCCGGGGTAAGTCCAGATCTTGCACTACATTAGTTAGGATCGGACGACTGTGGTCCAGTGTCCAAAATAGATTTAGGATCTGGGGCAGATCTTTGATTATAAGACCCCAAATTTCGAGAATATAGTCTCAAATTTCTAATAAAATACTTAACTCTAATTAAAGCTTCATTTCAATCCTAAAACATAAAGCCCAACACTTAGATTAAGTTCGGACACTTCCGGATGGTTCTGGAATCTTAAAGTGTCCCCTACCTCTCCTCCTTTAACTCCGTTAATAATCGCTCAATTTTAATCCATTCCCTGTTGAATTTCCAAAAATTCACTTCCTTTTTGATATCACTCCTAGAAAATCTAACAAAATTCTACCACCATTTTAATCGGGAGTTTTCGTAGGAGATCTTTGTCTCCCTACGATGTAATTAACTACGAGGGCTTGCGCTCGTAGGAGATTTGGAACCCCACACACCTGATTTCAAAAAATTAATTTCTAAAATTTTATTAGATTTCCTTGGGAAAACTTAAATAATGATCGTCATAGTTGCATTAGAAGAATTATCGTAGAATGGTCTCATTTCCCTTTGGGGAGATACATCCTTCTTCGATAAGGCTTTGGATGTGAATGCGACGATCATGTTTCTTGAATATTGTAATTGGGTATTTAGTTGAACTATACTTTATCCCTTCGGGGCCATATAAAGTTCTCCTTAGCACCCGATCATAGCATTCAAGATGAGTTTACATAATTCTAAGTCTGAACACCGTTATGAAAGTTTATTTTCGTCCTTCAGGGTGATATACTCTCTCTAACGAGTTGATTCGACCTTAGAATTGGAACTCAACCTTAATCTTAAAACCCCCAAAGAAAACTAATATTTTTCAAAACCTGTTTTCCAAAATTCCAACAAACAAAAAATGGCACGCCCGGTGGGACAAATCTCTCTCTCCATCTTTAATAATGGCAAAATTTTGTTTCATCGGTAGTCTTAACTACCTTTCTTCCGTTGGTCCCTCTACCCATTTCTTTCTTGGGTGAGTGTGGCCAACATCTAAAAGAAAATACCTTTCAAGTAGAGAGGCGAGTGATGAAATCTTTGTCTAAGCCGGGCTTTGACATTTTGCCTCCAAGTTAATTGGTAGAGCAAAGGAGTTAAGCCAGGTTCCTTGAATATTCTCAATCAATTTTGTAAACTCTCTTATTGGGTGAAAACTCAACATATTGAGGTTCAAGATTTAGAGAAAATTAATCATGCTTAAAATTCAAATTTTAATTCAAAATTGACTAACTTAAATCACTTTTCCTTAATTCCAGGATACTTAAATACTCAAATGGCTGGAAAACTCATCTTCTCCCTGGATAAAAACTTGACAATAGAAGGAGTTACCTCTGGCAACTTGATCCAGTTTGGGATAGAATTTCAAAACTTTAAGTTATCAGTCAACGGAGAAGAAATGATTGATCTCTCTGCTGGAATACAAAGGGATGTCCCCCTAGTCGAGATTACTTTATGGTCAGGAGTTGACTCCCCCATCTCTATGATGGAGGTCGTTGTCGCCCCTTCGACCACTATGCCCTCTACTCAGGAGGATAAGAATCGAGAACCATTAAAAATGGAAGAATTACCATCTCAACCTGAGATTGGGTCAAGTTCTAACACCCCTATTGCCAGTAAAAGTAAGCGGAAGAAATACCTTAAAAGGGTTAAGAAGAAGGTTGCTAAGGCCAAAAAGACTACTAAGGTAGAAGCCTTGAAACAAGTTAAATTTGAGGCCAATCGAGAATTTGTTGCTCCTTACACCTACCCCCTCCATGGTGGAAATGTTTTCCACCCTACTCCTGTTACTCAAAGGAGAGAGGTTGTGAAAATGAGAACACGATCTCCGATACACCTTCTTGACTACTATACAGAGAGAATCAATCAAGAAAGAGCTAAGCAATCACCTGTAATAAATCATAGGCCCCTAGTTGAAGGTTATGACCCATCCACTCTATTAGATGAAGTTTGGTCACGTTACTACACGTGCCCCACTGCGTCTTTTATAGACGAGGATGTGCAGAAACCACCCGGGGTGCCACTCTCATAATTGCTAGGTTACTAGTAATTAGGGAGGGAAATAATAATGGATATGAGATCTTATCAGATAGTGACACAATTTGAATTTAACTTCTAGATGGGTCCTATCGTGATAGATCCTTAGATTGAAATGATGCAACACTAGTTAGGGGTAGTGCAGACCCCACAACAATCTCTTTCTTTAAAGAGATTGTGGAAATATAATTTATATTGATAGGGTCTTGCCACCTGGACTTGTTATTTTAAAGGAAATCACATTATTTCTCAAGTGTACTGGATCAGAATTTTCAAGATAGTTGATCCATCTTTTTAATGAAAATTGACCTCTACTTTAAATCAAAAATAGGAGAGAGTCATGGTTGACCCCATTAGATCTTCAAAGGCCCCTCCCTCCCACCGCTTCTGCGGGTTGATTTGATTTTTGAATTAAAATTTGTATCAAACTTAAGTTGGTTTTAGAAATGAAAATCCTCTTAGTCTTCTCGTGATTTTTCATCTTATAGGCTTCTCTTGCATGTTCTAAATCTATTCAATGATTTTCAAAGTCAAGTTGATATTTTCTTATCAAAAGATTGGGTCCAATTTGGGGATTATTCTTCCTTGGATAAGAAAATGAATTTCCTTCTCTTATACTTACGATATAATCCTGGATTAAAAAAGAGCAATTATTTTAAGGTTTTAAAGAAAGTGAAGCCTCTTGTTAAAAAAAATTCAAAGGATGCACAAACTGCATTAAAAAAAATTCAAAATCAAAAGAAGCGTAAAGTGCGCCAAAGAAATAAAAAGATGTGCAAAGCATGTCACAAAAAAGTGAAGGAGGCTTCCTTCTTTTTAAATCCTTAAATCTCAAAGAGCCCGATCATATTTAATAGCTTGACTTTGAAAAATCTTGAACCTAGATTTATTGTCATGCATGGACAGTTTATTAGATAGAAAATTCTATGCAAGAGAATTGAAAAGATTAAATTTCTCTATCCAACTTACGCCTTTTTTGAAATTGATTTTAATTCAAAATCTCTACAAGGGAGAACTTAATTCAGTTTCTATGAAATTTGATCTGGGTCAACAAAATCCAAAACCCTTGGCTCTTTTCGGGTCAATTGGGGTCACTCTACTTCTTACTATACTTTTGAATTTGTCCCCACTTGTCATTTTGACAGGGTCCAAATGATTAAGAGGAAATTTTCAATAAAAAGAATGAATCTTCTATTCTCGATAAGAATTCAAATCCCATTCTCAAGAGATATATGTGAATCTTTAAACATAGGCATCGTTTCTTTTAAGATCCACTATGTAAAATAACACTCTATGCTGGGTCCAAGGTTGTTCTCAAATAGAGGTGTGTTTTACATCGCACAAAATTGACTTTCAAAATTGAGTCACAACTAAGTAGAGTGCCTGACTCCAATTGGAGGATCTTAAAGGCCTTGAAGAAAGTTGTTTTGAACTCAATAAAATTTGAAATTACATAAGTCACGTATGATTCAAGCTCATTATAAATTGTGTCACCTCAGGACTTTCCAAGTATGAGACTTGGAAATAGTCATTTCGAGACTAATTTTAGTCCACCATAAGATTAATGGAAGTTTTGAATCAATGTTGACTGGATCGTCCACCAGAGATGATCTATAAGAGAGGTTCATGACAATTGATTAATTTTGAAGATGCCACCAGATGATTCATTTCATTTGGGTAGTTCTTTAAGAAGTATCATGCATGATGAGGATCAAGTTAAACATCAAATTCACCCCTTAAAATTCATAGAAATCAAATCAAGTTAAAAATCATCAATAATTGTTTTCAATTCTCTTTTCCTCAAGGTTAGGTCCTTCCTTCCCTTAGGATTAGGCCCGCTAGTGGTGGAGTACGCTCTCCGTGGCACCACCCTAGCATTTGACCCGGGGATTAGTGGTGGAGTACGCCCTTCGTGGCACCATCCTGATTCCCATTCGCTAGTGATGGAGTACGCCCTTCGTGGCACCATCCTAGTTTGCCAGTTGAGGTCCTCTGTGTGGAGCAAGTTTCCTCCCCACATGACCATTCGCTAGTGATGGAGTACGCCCTTCGTGGCACTATCCTAGTTTGCCAGTTGATCTGCCTATTTGGAGTAAGTCTTCTATCAGCATCCTATAGGCCTAAGGTTGGGTGATGCCCTTCCTTAGACCCAAGGCTAGGTATTCCCTACCTTGGTTTCTAGTTGATCCGTCTACTAGGAGTAAGTCTTCTATCAGCATCCTGTAGACCTAAGGTTGGGTGATGCCCTTCCTTAGACCCAAAGCTAGGTATTCCCTACTTTGGTTTCCAGTTAATCTGCCTATTAGGAGTAAGTCTTCTATCAGCATCCTATAGGCCTAAGGTTGGGTGATGCCCTTCCTTAGACCCAAGGCTAGGTATTCCCTACTTTGGTTTCCAGTTGATCCGTCTACTAGGAGTAAGTCTTCTATCAGCATCCTGTAGACCTAAGGTTGGGTGATGCCCTTCCTTAGACCCAAAGCTAGGTATTCCCTACTTTGGTTTCCAGTTAATCTGCCTATTAGGAGTAAGTCTTCTATCAGCATCCTATAGGCCTAAGGTTGGGTGATGCCCTTCCTTAGACCCAAGGCTAGGTATTCCCTACCTTGGTTTCCAGTTGATCCGTCTACTAGGAGTAAGTCTTCTATCAGCATCCTATAGACCTAAGGTTGGGTGATGCCCTTCCTTAAACCCGAAGCTAGGTATTCCCTACTTTGGTTTCCAGTTAATCTGCCTATTTAGAGTAAGTCTTCTATCAGCATCCTATAGGCCTAAGGTTGGGTGATGCCCTTCCTTAGACCCAAGGCTAGGTATTCCCTACCTTGGTTTCTCCAGTCCTCTCTTCAGAATAGGTGTAAGCTTTTCACTAGTTTCCAATGGACTTAAGGTTGGGTGATGCCCTTCCTTCAACTCTTTAAGATCCTACTCCTATTCGGTCAACGCCAATGTGTGCAGCAGAAGTTCCTTCTACCACACACATTGGGGGTCCATTTGTTGACCTCATTTTTGTATGAGGTCACTAAGGCCCTTCCAAACTCCAGATTAATTTTAGATCCTAGGATCCACTCTAGACTTTAGGATTCTTTCATAGAGCCAGACCTTAGAGCCTACTCTAGAGCCTAGGATTCCCTTAAATCCTAGATCTTAGAACTCCTCTAGATCTTAGGACCACTCCAACTTCAAATCAATCCCCACCCTTGATCAACCTCAACCTCAAATCATTTCCTACACTTGATCAACTCCAACTTCAATTTGATTCCTACCTTTGATCAATTTAAATATCAAACTTCATTCAACTCAAATTCAAATTAATTCAAGTTTCAAACATATCCAAACCTTGATCCAATCAATTTGACAATCCAACCTTCAACTTAGACTTTGATCCAAACTTCAATCTAGCTTTGACCTCATCCATTCATTAACAATCACCACATGATTGTAAATGATTTGGATACTTCAATACTAATCATTCAAACTTAAAATCCATTCCAAATCCAGAAGTCTAAACTCAAATTCAAAGTCTTAAGGTCTTGTCCTAAAGACCCTTTTCAAAGAATTTTTCAAACATTTCAAAACCCAGTCAAATGGTCTCTGATTCAGAGTCTATCACTTGCAAAGTGATAAGACATGTCTCTAGAGGAAACCCTCCAAATTTAAGCTCATTTGAAGGATTCTAACCCTTTAAACTTAATCCAACTCCAAATGTTGCAAAACCTTTGAATATTTACAATCCATGCCACTAGGCCTTTCACCTAGTGGAATTTGACTTTGGATGCCCCTCCAAATCTTTTGATCCCTCCTAATACTTTGATATTGACTTGTTAAGCAATAATCCATATCTTTTTAGATTCAATTTGACCCATAATTTACTTGAGACCAAAATGCCCTTAAAGGAGGATTTTTGGACTTTTGGCCTAAACTCAATTTGATTTGACTTATCAACCTTTGAAATATTATCTAAATGTCATTTCAATGGATCCTAAATGACTTTAGGAATACATTGAACCCAAACTTACTCTTTGGTTTGACCAAGTTGACCAAGTCAACTATGGTTGACCAAATCAACCCTTAACCTACAAACTTGTCAAATTCAATCATTCAACCCATTTGAATCAAATCAATCCTTTAAAATAATTCAATTGGACACCCATGACATGTCCAAAGACTTTCAAGTCAATCCTCTTCTTTAGTTGACTTGGTCAACTCATTTGGAAAGGTCAAAACTCTCTCCAACTTCATTTATTTACTTAAAAATTCAAATCCTTGATCTCAAACTCTTGGCCACATCATCAAGCCACCTTGGCAATCCATGGCTTAGTCTAGAACCTGCTCAAACATGATGTGATGTGACACATTTCCTCCCCTAATAGAGCTTAAACCACCCCCCTTTAACAAGGCTTGGCATTGGTTCATCCAAATGGGGAAAAAGGTGTGGTCCCTCTTCACATGGACCAAGAGATGTCACTCTCAACCACCAACCCTATTCCATAGCTTTGGGCAGCATAGGGGACACTTGGCACTCATCCAAAACCACTCCAAATCAAATCTCAACCATCCAATCCAAAAGCCAAAGGTAAAGTGAGGGAAAACTTGACCTAAAGGTGGCTTCTTCATCATTCCCTTTGATATGATCAAAATCTCCAAACTCCAGCAGCCCTCAACCTTCTAAGAGCCCCTCCCATACACTCCAACACATTTCAAGTCCTTCCCAAGCTTTTCCCAACCATTTTCAAGCCTCAAATCACTATTTTAGTGAGGAGAGAGCATTCTAGAGAGAGAAAGAGGACTTTCCAATATACCTTTCGATCCAGAGAGATCTAGCTTTTGGAGTCTTCAGAAAAGCTGTAGAGGATTACTGCAGCTTTCCAACAAGCCAAAAATCTCAAAAATCCGACGGTTGGATCGTAAGTTATGCTCATTTTAAGTTTAAATTTCAATTTAAAACTATAGCGATTTTACAATGAATGGAGCCTCCAAACTCCAGGCATTGCAAGATCATATTGCCCTCTAGCTACAGTTCAAATTTCGTTCAATTTCGTCGAGTATTTTGAAAGATATGAGCGTTTAAAGATTTCTATTCAAAATGAACTAGAGCAGATCTGGACCGTCCGATCGACGATCAGACGGCTCAGATCTGGGTATACCACGCGGCTTCCTCCAGGTTTGAACGTGGCTCATCCCACGGTATGGGAGGGTGACGTGGCGTCACGCCACGCCGCCACGTCACCGTCAGCTGATTTGACACAAATTTGAATAAAAAATGCTTTAAATGCTCCAAATCTTCAAAAATTCACAGAAAATCGCGTTCTCCACCAAATGGGGCGTTTTAGGGCTCGTTGGAAAGATAATCTAATGTAGTATTTATTAAAATTAAAATTATATTGATTTGATGTCTGTATTGTGATATATTTGAGTTTATGTTAATTTCATTTATTGCTATTTTCTCACAATCCAGTGATCAAATGAAGCCCAAATTTTGGTGGATGATTATTGAGTATCTTAGGCATGTTTAATAATTTTTCTAGGCTCATATGCTCAATATATTTCTGTGATATGAATGTTTAAGGTAAAGGGTCTATTTTGGATCCTAAATTTTGAAAATTCATAACTCCTTAGGCTTTTAGTGTTTTATTGTGATATTTCTGTGGTATAATTAAATGTATGTCATGGTTAGACACACCAAGTTTCATGCCTATTTGAATAGTAGAGACACCTAGGAAAAATAATTAAGAAAATGTCTAGAAAACTTAGAAAATTTATAGGGGATTGTACACACACCCAATAGGGGTGAAACTTAAACATAGTAAACTTAGTGACATCATATACCTTAGGTTCAAATTTTACTCAATTTGAAGGTCATTAGGTTAGAAAATTGAGTATGTCAAATTTCAGCCTCTTTAAGGACTTAGAAAATTTAATAAATTATCATAAATTTATATTAATTTCAAAAAATACCCATAATACCTCTAATTAACCATATTTCAACTCTTAATCATTGAAAATTGAAATTACATTAATTTGACATTAAAACCCACTTTAATTTAATTTTAATCAAAATCATTGTTTAATCAATTTTAATTAATTAAAAATTATTAAAAATCCCAAAAAATCTTTAAACACTTGCTGATCTCTCCTTAGATCATTTCTGATCTTTGTAGTTGATTTCAAGAAGTTTGGGACTCATTTGGGATCAAATAACTAAAATGACCCTTAATTGAAACAATTTAATAATTTCAATAAATACCCAAACTTCCAAAATTCATAACTAATTGTAGAAAATTCCAAATCAATCAAACTCAGTGGATAATGACTCTAATTAAAATCTAGTATTTTACAAAAATGTCAAATCCCCAAAATATGGTCAAAGTCAAAAAGTCAACATTTTGGTCAACCCTAGGTTAAAATCGGGTCAAAACTTCTAAAAATTATAACTTTTGATAGAAAACTCCAAATTGAGTATGCCAACTGTCTAACAACTCATAATTAGGTCTAATATTTATTAAAAATCCGAAACCCTTAAGATTAACTCTAATTTTGAAAATTAAATTTTGACCCCTTAGTTAGCATATCCGGATAACTTCAAAAATTCATTAACTCTCCCAAATTCCAGAATTTTCTTAATAGGATAATAAAACTCTCAACTAATCTGTTAAAATCAGTAACCAACTCCCATTAATATCAAGTCACTCTTTTAATTCCAACCAATTTAAATAACTTAATCAACCCCGATTGCTACTGGGTAACCCAGGCCTACAAGGCTATTAGCTTAGCCCCAAAGAAGATGAAATAAACTTCACGGCCTCGGTGTGAAACAAAGGTAGCAATCAATTAACTTTTAAAATATGTTTAATTAAAAATTCTTAATTCATTAATACTTAAATTTTAATTTAAATCCCCTTCTAAGCCATAACAAATCCAAACTTTTAGACAACTTTAACTAATCACCTACTTTAGGATCTATCCTAGCCACGCGACCTTTCTCACACACTTTAGATGATGTGCTAGGACAACCAACCCTTGATCTAGGTTAGGCCAGTGTTTACTTTACTGCTGTGTGCCGGATTTTTCGTAGTTTTCACTGCATGTTGTGGATGAAATTGCTTTGCTGTGTCTGCTTACTTTTTTTGTACTCTGTGGATGGATTGATGTGTTTGGCGACTAGATTACCCTTAGGTTAGGTATGATCTGGATGTTGACACAGTTTTCTGCAGGTGGTCACGCTCATGCAGGGCAATATAAAAAGGGGGCAAATAAAAAAAAATGCATAAATATTATAAATTCTTTGCACAGGTGCTTCAGCTGCTAAAGCCCCCAAATCATAAAAACAGCGTGGCCAGTGTGTTTACTTTTTTTTCTGCTCATATACAACTGCTTGGGAATAACTGCTTTTTATATATTAATTGCTTAGGATAACCCTACAGGTGAGTCCAGATTTTTATTTTGATATTAATGTAATTTGTGTAAGTGTCAAGTGTTGTGAAAGTTGATTTTGAGTTGAGATACATAGATCCAAAGCTTGGATTCCAAAGAGGAAAGGATACCCCTTTAGGGAACACTCCTTTTCCATTTGGAAATCCAAATTTGGATCATACCTCTTCCTTACCCAAAGAGGAAAGAGTGGCCTTCCCCTTTGAGGGAAGTGCCCTCTTGTACATTTGGGTAATCCACTACGAAGATTCCAAGAAGATTGAAGAAAAGGAGTCCAAAGAAGAATGAGATTGAAGATTTGAAGATTTGAAGATTGAGAGTATCCCACTCAAAATAACTTGCGTCATTACTAGGTTTAGAATCCGGGTTGTTGTCAGTGGTGCCCGGCCATTTTACTTTCTATAATATTCTGGTTTGTAATAAGCAAGGCAATTCTGCCTATGTACATTTATTAATTAATTTATATTTGATGTGATGATTTGATTGCCTTTAGGATTACTTGTTTTTACTAGTTTTTTTGGCGATTGCATGCCGCTTTTTGTTTTCGCCTGGATACGTGAGACTCGTGTGGGTGTGAAAGTTTTCTACTCATAACCTTAAAAGTCTAAAATTTTAGTGAGTCTAAATAACATAGAAAGATAACGAATCTAGGGAATTAGCCGGGGATCGACCCCGGGGTCGCATGCATATTTCTGCACTTCTTCTTTCCTTATTTTAGACCCTTCCCCGCCTGCGGGTAGAGTCCAGATAGTCTGACCTATGAGGACGAGGTGCCGGACCTGGGGAAGTCCAGTCTTCAAAAAAAATTATTTTATAAGCCTGTTTTAAAATTTCAAGCATACTTGATTTGGAAGTTATCAACCAGCATGCATTGCATTAGATACAAATTAAAAGAGTCAAAATTTTAATTTCATCACTCCAAGTATTGCAATAACACAAGTGTCTCTCCTTTAGCCCCCACAGCTAGGCGGAGAAGCCCTTACAAAATCACTTCCACCTCCCCCGGTGCGGCGGAGTCGTCGGGTCCTTTGACACCAAAGAGACTTCTTCTTTGGTGAATTTACCTCGAGACAAGCCTTGAATCCGATGGTACTAAGGTGCTAGTTCGCCGGAGCAACCGTGTGGAACCCCCTCCACACTCCCTTGAGTCCCCCCTCACAGGATCTTCTCCCTCTCTCAAACTCCACCCTTTCCTCTCTCCCTTTCAAGCTCTCTCTTCAAGTTTCCCCCACAAGAACGAAGCTACAATGGCTGCCAAAGACACTTACCAAGGGTCTTGTCATAGCTTAAATAGAAGAGCTAAAAACGAGCTCATTAATGCAAGTTGCCGACCTTATCGTCCAGGACGATAGGAATATCATCCTGGCCGATCAGTACAAATTAAGCTCATTAGCCCGGGACGATTTGAGACGATTAGAGGAAAATTGGTTACATCGTCCAGGCCGATCTCATGATCGTCCTGGTCGATTAGTTTAAAACCGATTTCAATCGTCCTGATCATAGCCCTGAATACAAGCTGTCCGATGTAGATCGTCTAAGACATCGGCCTGGCCGATCATTAGATCGTCCCGGACGATGTGATCGTATCAATCAACCATTAATGCTTTCCAAAGATACCAGATCAATTTAGGCATGATTGAGTTAGATCGTCCTGGACGATAATAATATCGTCCTGGCCGATTTCCTAAAATAAAGAATTCCTAAACTGATTATGGCGGTTGATTCTTTCTGAATTGAGATCATCATCCTGGCCGATACAAGTATCGTCCAGGCCGATCTGTTGACGACTGCCTTAATGAGGATGCCCTAATCAAGGTTTCTGATTTTGGACAGATCGTCCAGGCCGATATTAATATCGTCCCAGACGATGTTACCAAAAATAGAAATCATATAGGGAGCAAGAGAATTTCTATCAAGTTATAGCCACACCAAATACAACAGACTCAAGAAAGAAAAAAGATTACAAACTGACACAGACCTAGTCTAACCAATCTTGAGCTGGTTCCAAATTGTAGTCCGATCGTGGGAACCTGAAACGTTAGCACATAAAGCAATCGTAGAGAAATAAGGAATGTTTGCTATCATTAAAATCATAAACTATAGATCCGCAATAATCTCCCCCTTTTTTATGATGGCAAACAATTCAATTTGAATTTTCAAAAGAAAGCAATTTTCTCCTAATCTCCCCCTCACTAGAATAACATTTTTAAAAAAAGGGGAGATAAAAAATATTTTTGTTGTTTTAAAATTTTTGAAAAGAAAAAAGATACAACGTTCTCCCCCTTTGACATTATCAAAAAGAGAGGAGGCACAAACAAAAAAAAATGAACAAGAAACATTCCCTGATCAAGTGAAAAAACAAATGTTCTTAAAATGAGAAAGTTACCTCTTGATTTTAATCAAAAATTTAGTAGAATTGAATTGACAACGCATAATTAAAAAAAAGTTAGAAAATCAAGACTTGATAATCCAAACTCAAGTTCTTTTAAAAAGGCTCAAAAACTTTTTAATTCAATATCTAAATCAAGGAATAAATTTGAGAAAGAAATAATAATTTTTCAAAACTCCTTTCATAAAACATATCTAATAGAAGATCAATGCACGAATTGTTGAATCAAGAATTAAAATTTTCAAAGTCAAGTATCGTAAGTATCAAGGGTTTTCTTAAGCTTTTTAAGAAGTATAAGAATGGTAAGCATTAACTTTTTGTGGGCTCATTTTATGCCTCTTGACAATTAGTTGGCGCACTGCGCATCTTTTGATACACTTTGTGTATTCTATATTTTTCAATTTGGCACTTTGCGTATCTTTTATTTTTGGCATCATTGGCCAATTTTTTTTTATTATGCTACCTTTCTGAAGTCTTAAATACCAAAAGTAAACTCATACTATTGATAAAGCGAATTTCTTGATTAAGAAAATTTTGAATTAAATTCAACAACTTGCAAAAGAATCATATGCGATAAATAAAATATAGGGAGATAAAAAATTTAGTTTCAAAAACCAATTTAAAAGATGAAAAAGAGTTTAAATCAAAAGTAGAAAAACCTCTTTTAGGAAATAGAGTTTGAAAGTAAAAAATATGAGTTTCCTTCCTTTGATTGTTTTTAGATAAGTCAATCACAACTTTTACTAAAGATTTCAAGAAAAATTAGGAAGTAAATTTTTCATTTCTAAAAAAGTGAGTGTGTGTGTTGATGAGAGAAAAAATTTCACAGAGACAAAAAGGAATAAAAAAAACACAAAACGAAATACATAAAAACAAAAAATACAGAAAAGAAAAGAAACACAAAAACACAACACAAAAAAAAATACGAAAGACTCTTAACCATTATCTCTCTCCTGGTCCGATGCTTTAGAGACCAGATCTGCCCATGAGATTTTTTGCTTTTCATTATTTTCCCAGTTTAAATTTTGCTTCGCCTTGCCCTTTTCTTTCGTAGGAAGAATTCTTACATTAGGGCACGTATTCTTCATATGTCCAGATTTCCTACATCGAAAGCAAACAATGTCAGAGGAAATATGGACATCGTTACCACTTTTACCTTTCTTCGACTTTTGCTTATGCATTGGCGAGCTTTGTATTTTGCTTGACAATTCATTGCTATCGTCACCAACTAAGCTTCCTCTTTCCGTATCTTCGGCTTTTAGAACGATCTTTTCACCTGCATCCAAAAGTCTTTGACCCAACCCTTGCTCGTAGGCAATGAGTGAGCCAATCAAATTATCAATAGAATAATCATTCAAATATTTTGATTCACAAATAGCAACAACTTTAGTATCGAATTTTTCAAGTAAACAACGAAGAATTTTGTTAACTTTTTCAAAATTTGAAAAATCTTTTCCTAAGGCATGCAATAATGTAGTAATTTGAATAAACCTTGTATATATGTCTAAAATCGTTTCAAAAGGTTTCATAGAAAATATTTCAAAATGATGCATTAAAATATTCAACTTTGATTGCTTGATTTCATTAGATCCTTCATATATGGTGTGCAATTTATCCCAGACTTCCTTACCGGTAGTGCACGTGGAAATTAATATAAAATCATCAGAATTTAAAGCACAGAAAAAACAATTTAAAGACTTTGCATTTAATTGAGCATCCATTCGTTCATCCCTATTCCATTGATTAAAAGGAATATCAGTTTTAATTCCATTAACAATGCGTGATGGTGATGAATAACCAGTTAAAATTATATGCCACATGCGAAAATCAATTGATTGCAAAAAAGTAGACATGCGAATTTTCCAAAAATCAAATGTAATATTTTCAAACAATGGTGGTCTAGTGATTGAATATCCTTCCGCAAAAATAGGATTAGAAATATTAGCCATGGATCAAATTCAAAAAGTTTTCAAACTTTAATTTTCGAATCCCGCTCTGATACCACTTAAAAGTTCGTTAGAGATGTTAAGCCCTATGAACTTAGTCCCAAAGCTAATTAAAAGAGAAGTGATTCGGTAGCAACGAAATCTAGATTCACTTCAATGAAAAACAAAGTGTGGAAATTAAAATGCGGAAGCAATAATAAGAAAAGAACACACCGGATTTATAGTGGTTCGATCAAACCTTGACCTACGTCCACTCCTTGGAGGCACACTCCAAGTATTTCACTAACACAAGTGTCTCTCCTTTAGCCCCCACAGCTAGGCGGAGAAGCCCTTACAAAATCACTTCCACCTCCCCCGGTGCGGCGGAGTCGCCGGGTCCTTTGACACCAAAGAGACTTCTTCTTTGGTGAACTTACCTCGAGACAAGCCTTGAATCCGATGGTACTAAGGTGCGAGTTCGCCGGAGCAACCGTGTGGAACCCCCTCCACACTCCCTTGAGTCCCCCCTCACAGGATCTTCTCCTTCTCTCAAACTCCACCCTTTCCTCTCTCCCTTTCAAGCTCTCTCTTCAAGTTTCCCCCACAAGAACGAAGCTACAATGGCTGCCAAAGACACTTACCAAGGGTCTTGTCATAGCTTAAATAGAAGAGCTAAAAACGAGCTCATTAATGCAAGTTGCCGACCTTATCGTCCAGGACGATAGGAATATCATCCTGGCCGATCAGTACAAATTAAGCTCATTAGCCCGGGACGATTTGAGACGATTAGAGGAAAATTGGTTACATCGTCCAGGCCGATCTCATGATCGTCCTGGTCGATTAGTTTAAAACCGATTTCAATCGTCCTGATCATAGCCCTGAATACAAGCTGTCCGATGTAGATCGTCTAAGACATCGGCCTGGCCGATCATTAGATCGTCCCGGATGATGTGATCGTATCAATCAACCATTAATGCTTTCCAAAGATACCAGATCAATTTAGGCATGATTGAGTTAGATCGTCCTGGACGATAATAATATCGTCCTGGCCGATTTCCTAAAATAAAGAATTCCTAAACTGATTATGGCGGTTGATTCTTTCTGAATTGAGATCATCATCCTGGCCGATACAAGTATCGTCCAGGCCGATCTGTTGACGACTGCCTTAATGAGGATGCCCTAATCAAGGTTTCTGATTTTGGACAGATCGTCCAGGCCGATATTAATATCGTCCCAGACGATGTTACCAAAAACAGAAATCATATAGGGAGCAAGAGAATTTCTATCAAGTTATAGCCACACCAAATACAACAGACTCAAGAAAGAAAAAAGATTACAAACTGACACAGACCTAGTCTAACCAATCTTGAGCTGGTTCCAAATTGCAGTCCGATCGTGGGAACCTGAAACGTTAGCACATAAGGCAATCGTAGAGAAATAAGGAATGTTTGCTATCATGAAAATCATAAACTATAGATCCGCAATAATCTCCCCCTTTTTTATGATGGCAAACAATTCAATTTGAATTTTCAAAAGAAAGCAATTTTCTCCTAATCTCCCCCTCACTAGAATAACATTTTTAAAAAAGGGGAGATAAAAAATATTTTTGTTATTTTAAAATTTTTGAAAAGAAAAAAGATACAACGTTCTCCCCCTTTGACATTATCAAAAAGAGAGGAGGCACAAACAAAAAAAAATGAACAAGAAACATTCCCTGATCAAGTGAAAAAACAAATGTTCTTAAAATGAGAAAGTTACCTCTTGATTTTAATCAAAAATTTAGTAGAATTGGATTGACAACGCATAATTAAAAAAAAGTTAGAAAATCAAGACTTGATAATCCAAACTCAAGTTCTTTTAAAAAGGCTCAAAAACTTTTTAATTCAATATCTAAATCAAGGAATAAATTTGAGAAAGAAATAATAATTTTTCAAAACTCCTTTCATAAAACATATCTAATAGAAGATCAATGCACGAATTGTTGAATCAAGAATTAAAATTTTCAAAGTCAAGTATCGTAAGTATCAAGGGTTTTCTTAAGCTTTTTAAGAAGTATAAGAATGGTAAGCATTAACTTTTTGTGGGCTCATTTTATACCTCTTGACAATTAGTTGGCGCACTGCGCATCTTTTGATACACTTTGTGTATTCTATATTTTTCAATTTGGCGCTTTGCGTATCTTTTATTTTTGGCATCATTGGCCAATTTTTTTTTATTATGCTACCTTTCTGAAGTCTTAAATACCAAAAGTAAACCCATACTATTGATAAAGCGAATTTCTTGATTAAGAAAATTTTGAATTAAATTCAACAACTTGCAAAAGAATCATATGCGATAAATAAAATATAGGGAGATAAAAAATTTAGTTTCAAAAACCAATTTAAAAGATGAAAAAGAGTTTAAATCAAAAGTAGAAAAACCTCTTTTATGAAACAGAGTTTGAAAGTAAAAAATATGAGTTTCCTTCCTTTGATTGTTTTTAGATAAGTCAATCACAACTTTTACTACAGATTTCAAGAAAAATTAGGAAGTAAATTTTTCATTTCTAAAAAAGGGATTGTGTGTGTTGATGAGAGAAAAAATTTCACAGAGACAAAAAAGAATAAAAAAAAACACAAAACGAAATACATAAAAACAAAAAATACAGAAAAGAAAAGAAACACAAAAACACAACACAAAAAAAAATACGAAAGACTCTTAACCATTATCTCTCTCCTGGTCCGATGCTTCAGAGACCAGATCTGCCCATGAGATTTTTTGCCTTTCATTATTTTCCCAGTTTAAATTTTGCTTCGCCTTGCCCTTTTCTTTCGTAGGAAGAATTCTTACATTAGGGCACGTATTCTTCATATGTCCAGATTTCCTACATCGAAAGCAAACAATGTCAGAGGAAATATGGACATCGTTACCACTTTTACCTTTCTTCGACTTTTGCTTATGCATTGGCGAGCTTTGTATTTTGCTTGACAATTCATTGCTATCGTCACCAACTAAGCTTCCTCTTTCCGTATCTTCGGCTTTTAGAACGATCTTTTCACCTGCATCCAAAAGTCTTTGACCCAACCCTTGCTCGTAGGCAATGAGTGAGCCAATCAAATTATCAATAGAATAATCATTCAAATATTTTGATTCACAAATAGCAACAACTTTAGTATCGAATTTTTCAAGTAAACAACGAAGAATTTTGTTAACTTTTTCAAAATTTGAAAAATCTTTTCCTAAGGCATGCAATAATGTAGTAATTTGAATAAACCTTGTATATATGTCTAAAATCGTTTCAAAAGATTTCATAGAAAATATTTCAAAATGATGCATTAAAATATTCAACTTTGATTGCTTGATTTCATTAGATCCTTCATATATGGTGTGCAATTTATCCCAGACTTCCTTACCGGTAGTGCACGTGGAAATTAACATAAAATCATCAGAATTTAAAGCACAGAAAAAATAATTTAAAGACTTTGCATTTAATTGAGCATCCATTCGTTCATCCCTATTCCATTGATTAAAAGGAATATCAGTTTTAATTCCATTAACAATGCGTGATGGTGATGAATAACCAGTTAAAATCATATGCCACATGCGAAAATCAATTGATTGCAAAAAAGTAGACATGCGAATTTTCCAAAAATCAAATGTAATATTTTCAAACAATGGTGGTCTAATGATTGAATATCCTTCCGCAAAAATAGGATTAGAAATATTAGCCATGGATCAAATTCAAAAAGTTTTCAAATTTTAATTTTCGAATCCCGCTCTGATACCACTTAAAAGTTCGTTAGAGATGTTAAGCCCTATGAACTTAGTCCCAAATCTAATTAAAAGAGAAGTGAATCGGTAGCAACGAAATCTAGATTCACTTCAATGAAAAACAAAGTGTGGAAATTAAAATGCGGAAGCAATAATAAGAAAAGAACACACCGGATTTATAGTGGTTCGATCAAACCTTGACCTACGTCCACTCCTTGGAGGCACACTCCAAGTATTTCACTAACACAAGTGTCTCTCCTTTAGCCCCCACAGCTAGGCGGAGAAGCCCTTACAAAATCACTTCCACCTCCCCCGGTGCGGCGGAGTCGCCGGGTCCTTTGACACCAAAGAGACTTCTTCTTTGGTGAACTTACCTCGAGACAAGCCTTGAATCCGATGGTACTAAGGTGCGAGTTCGCTGGAGCAACCGTGTGGAACCCCCTCCACACTCCCTTGAGTCCCCCCTCACAGGATCTTCTCCCTCTCTCAAACTCCACCCTTTCCTCTCTCCCTTTCAAGCTCTCTCTTCAAGTTTCCCCCACAAGAACGAAGCTACAATGGCTGCCAAAGACACTTACCAAGGGTCTTGTCATAGCTTAAATAGAAGAGCTAAAAACGAGCTCATTAATGCAAGTTGCCGACCTTATCGTCCAGGACGATAGGAATATCATCCTGGCCGATCAGTACAAATTAAGCTCATTAGCCCGGGACGATTTGAGACGATTAGAGGAAAATTGGTTACATCGTCCAGGCCGATCTCATGATCGTCCTGGTCGATTAGTTTAAAACCGATTTCAATCGTCCTGATCATAGCCCTGAATACAAGCTGTCCGATGTAGATCGTCTAAGACATCGGCCTGGCCGATCATTAGATCGTCCCGGACGATGTGATCGTATCAATCAACCATTAATGCTTTCCAAAGATACCAGATTAATTTAGGCATGATTGAGTTAGATCGTCCTGGACGATAATAATATCGTCCTGGCCGATTTCCTAAAATAAAGAATTCCTAAACTGATTATGGCGGTTGATTCTTTCTGAATTGAGATCATCATCCTGGCCGATACAAGTATCGTCCAGGCCGATCTGTTGACGACTGCCTTAATGAGGATGCCCTAATCAAGGTTTCTGATTTTGGACAGATCGTCCAGGCCGATATTAATATCGTCCCAGACGATGTTACCAAAAACAGAAATCATATAGGGAGCAAGAGAATTTCTATCAAGTTATAGCCACACCAAATACAACAGACTCAAGAAAGAAAAAAGATTACAAACTGACACAGACCTAGTCTAACCAATCTTGAGCTGGTTCCAAATTGCAGTCCGATCGTGGGAACCTGAAACGTTAGCACATAAGGCAATCGTAGAGAAATAAGGAATGTTTGCTATCATGAAAATCATAAACTATAGATCCGCAATAATCTCCCCCTTTTTTATGATGGCAAACAATTCAATTTGAATTTTCAAAAGAAAGCAATTTTCTCCTAATCTCCCCCTCACTAGAATAACATTTTTAAAAAAAGGGGAGATAAAAAATATTTTTGTTGTTTTAAAATTTTTGAAAAGAAAAAAGATACAACGTTCTCCCCCTTTGACATTATCAAAAAGAGAGGAGGCACAAACAAAAAAAATGAACAAGAAACATTCCCTGATCAAGTGAAAAAACAAATGTTCTTAAAATGAGAAAGTTACCTCTTGATTTAATCAAAAATTTAGTAGAATTGGATTGACAACGCATAATTAAAAAAAAGTTAGAAAATCAAGACTTGATAATCCAAACTCAAGTTCTTTTAAAAAGGCTCAAAAACTTTTTAATTCAATATCTAAATCAAGGAATAAATTTGAGAAAGAAATAATAATTTTTCAAAACTCCTTTCATAAAACATATCTAATAGAAGATCAATGCACGAATTGTTGAATCAAGAATTAAAATTTTCAAAGTCAAGTATCGTAAGTATCAAGGGTTTTCTTAAGCTTTTTAAGAAGTATAAGAATGGTAAGCATTAACTTTTTGTGGGCTCATTTTATACCTCTTGATAATTAGTTGGCGCACTGCGCATCTTTTGATACACTTTGTGTATTCTATATTTTTCAATTTGGCGCTTTGCGTATCTTTTATTTTTGGCATCATTGGCCAATTTTTTTTTATTATGCTACCTTTCTGAAGTCTTAAATACCAAAAGTAAACCAATACTATTGATAAAGCGAATTTCTTGATTAAGAAAATTTTGAATTAAATTCAACAACTTGCAAAAGAATTATATGCGATAAATAAAATATAGGGAGATAAAAAATTTAGTTTCAAAAACCAATTTAAAAGATGAAAAAGAGTTTAAATCAAAAGTAGAAAAACCTCTTTTAGGAAACAGAGTTTGAAAGTAAAAAATATGAGTTTCCTTCCTTTGATTGTTTTTAGATAAGTCAATCACAACTTTTACTAAAGATTTCAAGAAAAATTAGGAAGTAAATTTTTCATTTCTAAAAAAGTGAGTGTGTGTGTTGATGAGAGAAAAAATTTCACAGAGACAAAAAAGAATAAAAAAAAACACAAAACGAAATACATAAAAACAAAAAATACAGAAAAGAAAAGAAACACAAAAACACAACACAAAAAAAAATACGAAAGACTCTTAACCATTATCTCTCTCCTGGTCCGATGCTTCAGAGACCAGATCAGCCCATGAGATTTTTTGCCTTTCATTATTTTCCCAGTTTAAATTTTGCTTCGCCTTGCCCTTTTCTTTCGTAGGAAGAATTCTTACATTAGGGCACGTATTCTTCATATGTCCAGATTTCCTACATCGAAAGCAAACAATGTCAGAGGAAATATGGACATCGTTACCACTTTTACCTTTCTTCGACTTTTGCTTATGCATTGGCGAGCTTTGTATTTTGCTTGACAATTCATTGCTATCGTCACCAACTAAGCTTCCTCTTTCCGTATCTTCGGCTTTTAGAACGATCTTTTCACCTGCATCCAAAAGTCTTTGACCCAACCCTTGCTCGTAGGCAATGAGTGAGTCAATCAAATTATCAATAGAATAATCATTCAAATATTTTGATTCACAAATAGCAACAACTTTAGTATCGAATTTTTCAAGTAAACAACGAAGAATTTTGTTAACTTTTTCAAAATTTGAAAAATCTTTTCCTAAGGCATGCAATGATGTAGTAATTTGAATAAACCTTGTATATATGTCTAAAATCGTTTCAAAAGGTTTCATAGAAAATATTTCAAAATGATGCATTAAAATATTCAACTTTGATTGCTTGATTTCATTAGATCCTTCATATATGGTGTGCAATTTATCCCAGACTTCCTTACCGATAGTGCACGTGGAAATTAACATAAAATCATCAGAATTTAAAGCACAGAAAAAACAATTTAAAGACTTTGCATTTAATTGAGCATCCATTCGTTCATCCCTATTCCATTGATTAAAAGGAATATCAGTTTTAATTCCATTAACAATGCGTGATGGTGATGAATAACCAGTTAAAATCATATGCCACATGCGAAAATCAATTGATTGCAAAAAAGTAGACATGCGAATTTTCCAAAAATCAAATGTAATATTTTCAAATAATGGTGGTCTAGTGATTGAATATCCTTCCGCAAAAATAGGATTAGAAATATTAGCCATGGATCAAATTCAAAAAGTTTTCAAACTTTAATTTTCGAATCCCGCTCTGATACCACTTAAAAGTTCGTTAGAGATGTTAAGCCCTATGAACTTAGTCCCAAAGCTAATTAAAAGAGAAGTGAATCGGTAGCAACGAAATCTAGATTCACTTCAATGAAAAACAAAGTGTGGAAATTAAAATGCGGAAGCAATAATAAGAAAAGAACACACCGGATTTATAGTGGTTCGATCAAACCTTGACCTACGTCCACTCCTTGGAGGCACACTCCAAGTATTTCACTAACACAAGTGTCTCTCCTTTAGCCCCCACAGCTAGGCGGAGAAGCCCTTACAAAATCACTTCCACCTCCCCCGGTGCGGCGGAGTCGCCAGGTCCTTTGACACCAAAGAGACTTCTTCTTTGGTGAACTTACCTCGAGACAAGCCTTGAATCCGATGGTACTAAGGTGCGAGTTCGCCGGAGCAACCGTGTGGAACCCCCTCCACACTCCCTTGAGTCCCCCCTCACAGGATCTTCTCCCTCTCTCAAACTCCACCCTTTCCTCTCTCCCTTTCAAGCTATCTCTTCAAGTTTCCCCCACAAGAACGAAGCTACAATTGCTGCCAAAGACACTTACCAAGTGCCTTGTCATAGCTTAAATAGAAGAGCTAAAAATGAGCTCATTAATGCAAGTTGCCGACCTTATCGTCTAGGACAATAGGCATATCATCCTGGCCGATCAGTACAAATTAAGCTTATTAGCCCGGGACGATTTGAGACGATCAGAGGAAAATTGGTTACATCGTCCAGGCCGATCTCACGATCGTCTTGGCCGATTAGTTTAAAACCGATTTCAATCATCCTGATCATAGCCCTGAATACAAGCTGTCCGATGTAGATCGTCCAGGACATCGGCCTAGCCGATCATTAGATCGTCCCGGATGATGTGATCGTATCAATCAACCATTAATGCTTTCCAAAGATACAAGATCAATTTAGGCATGATTGAGTTAGATCATCCTGGACGATAATAATATCGTCCTGACCGATTTCCTAAAACAAAGAATTCCTAAACTGATTATGGCGGTTGATTCTTTCTGAATTGAGATCATCGTCCTGGCCGATACAAGTATCATCCAGGCCGATCTGTTGACGGCTGCCTTAATGAGGATGCCCTAATCAAGGTTTCTGATTTTGGACAGATCGTCAAGGCCGATATTAATATCATCCCGGACGATGTTACCAAAAACAAAAATCATATAGGGAGCAAGTGAATTTCTACCAAGTTATAGCCACACCAAATACAACAGACTCAAGAAAGGAAAAAGATTACAAACTGTCACAGACCTAGTCTACCCAATCTTGAGCTGGTTCCAAATTACAGTCCGATCGTAGGAACCTGAAACGTTAGCACATAAGGCAATCGTAGAGAAATAAGGAATGTTTGCTATCATCAAAATCATAAACCATAGATCCGCAACAAATGTGATATGACCCTACAAGCAAAAATCAAATAAAAATGCAATCAAATAGCAAGAGGGATCTGTGATATCCAAGCGTTAATTGATAATCATGATTACTCGAGCAAGATTAGATGGAGGATGTATGTTCAATAGAGTATATAAGTTAAGGATCAAACCCTCAAATGATAATATAATCACTAATGAATGAGCATGTTCATTCAAATGAGAATCACCATCTGAGCAAGGAATGATGAAATTAAAGTGGCTCAAGTTCTTCAATCAAATTGGTATCCACACAATGATATCTACATACAAAATACCAAATGACTACAATAAATGTAAGTATCCACGGGCCACTGTATAAGACATGTGGTACACCCAATCCATTATACACAAGCAAGATACAAAGTGACTATATCAAATGCAACTGCTTACGAGATATAGTGGGATACTCCTCATGCATACAATAAGCTATCTACAAAAATAGGCAGGAGATTAGTTAGTGCACTATGATCCACCTGCAGAAAGCAACGAGTAGTGCACGACAATCCACCTGTACGAAGCAGCGAATAACTCTATTTAGAAGCTGCTACGCCATGCCACCGGATCCACATCTTCTATGCAAGCGGACAGAAGGCGTCTACGAATACTTTCAAAATACCCCTGCACGTGACGTCTAGGGATGCTGCGCGGGTTATCAAATTTTGAACCCGATCCTCCTAAGAAGATAAAAGGAGTGGACAGGGTTCAATTATAAAATGCCCCCAAATACCCGCATGGGCCCCAGCGAGCGTGTTATTGGTACACACGGGACGTCTAGGGATGCTGCGTGGGTTGACAAGTGAATTCAGGTTCGAAACCGATCCTTCTATATGGGTCAATAGAAGTCAATAGGGTTCGAACCAACAAACAAATATACGGTTGTGACGACCATCATATTTGTCTTAATACATTCATATTAGGCCTTCAAGGCCTATAATAATAAGAATTCACTATCAAGGGCATAACACTTACGAAACCCGATCCTCTGACGACAGGCCGACAGAGTTGACAGGGTTCAATCCATAAAGAGAAATGACCCCAAACACCCCGATGATGACTGTGTTGAATGCATATCTCAACCAGAGGGATTTCCAAATATTTTTAACTGTCTCTCAAATATCCAAATGTCTTCCATACTCCACCCACAATGCCAAAATCCAATAAATTCCAAAGTCCAGATATTTAAAATTTAAAATTCAACTATCCCAAAACTTAAAGCAAAGTCCATCCACCCTCCGCAACAGTCTGCCGGGGTGGACAAATTCAAATAAACTCTAGCTCATAAAGAGCCAAATGCCTAGTCGAAAATATCACTAGGATACATTCTCAAACAATCTCTTGCCAGTAAGAACGTGGTACGTGTCCTCTAACCGGCAGTTTCGCAGCCAAATGGCACTGCAGGTAAACGGTTATGACCCGGGGCCCTCTGAACTGAGTGGAATAACCCCAAACACCCCGATGATGGCCGTGTTGAATGCAGATCTCCATCGGAGGGGTTCCCAAATATTTTCAAATGTCCCCCAAATATCCAAATGTCTTCCAAACTCCACCCACAATGCCAAAATCCAATAAATTCCAAAGTCCAGATATTTAAAATTTAAAATTCAACTATCTCAAAACTTAAAGCAAAGCCCATCCACCCTATGTTACAATAATAACCCAACAACTAAGGGCTTATTTCCTATAAAAACCATGGGTTGGTTCACTCTTTAGACCGATTTTTAGACCGGTTGTACTCGATATGCTTTGAATGCTTTGAATTGTTGTCATGAGCTTATTCTTCTGAATAACGGGTCCATTCTTCACATTATTTTTGTCTCATATGTGCATCCAAAGGAATGTATTGTTGCTTAACAACAACTAGACACCACAAATGAGATGCTTGCGATAAGAAGATTCAAGTGGTCGATTGCTTGGCCCCATGGCCGGCCAAAGTGGCAATGGAAACAAGCGACCATTACTAACCTAAGGCAAGCCGCTTGCATGCCCTCCTACTCATGAGGGAGTAGGGTGACTGATTGGCATCCTAAATCATACCGATATAGTCCATTTCAAATTTATTCAGCCTATTCATGATCCAAACATGATCAAATTCTAGTGATTTTGGTACCATAATAATTGTAATGCTAATACAATCTTTTTAACTATAATTTTGTAAAAAAAAAAAACATTTGGTCTTTTAAATATATTTCAAAACATAATGATTCTTTTTTTTTTGTGTGTTTTGAGATCCATCATGATTTGGGCTTAATAAGAAGAAGAATTATGATCCCAAGATTCCCAATCATGCTTTCTCATGTTTAGCAGAAAGTAGATGGTCTACTTTGGGCACAGTACAAGACCGAAGCTAAAATATGACAATTAAACAAAAATAAGAGATCCAGGTACTCTTTGGAGCTGTTTGATAGCAACCAGGATTTGATTTAATTAGGATTTAGTAAATCCGCTAAATTCGGAATTTGGAAATTCTGAGGGGTCTAAATTCTGAAAATTGTTTGGTAACATTCATGATAAATCCTATTAAATCCCGTGTGACTGTTTGGCTATAGAATGCATTTAACAAGCAGACTCTTCCTCTCGAGCCAACATATTTCATAAATTCGGCAAAAAACAGAATTTAAAAAATATGGGATTTAGCACGAAAAGACGGAATTTTCCGTCTACAACAGCTTTCATTTGCCGTGAGATTTGGTTTTGCATTTTAGGCCGTTCGGCTGAATTTCGCTCAAATCCGCCTCAAATCCAGCTACCAAACAGCCCCTTTGAGTTACGAGACAAAAGTCTTTTCTTATGATGAACACCATTTTTTAATCAAACGTTTTTATCATAATCAACAAAAAACATTACTTTATATCTTCTAACCATTCCTATATCAAAATAATCTTTTTTTAAAGCCCCTTTCTGAACTAGTCATGCGTGCTCTTTCGTATGTTTTCTAAAGTAGAGCCTCCATATAATAACATTTCTCTGAATTTTTTTGTATTTTCCAGGATTCACATGCTAGCAAATTTTTCTTCTTTTTTCTGTTCTAATGTCTTCTTCCTTCTTCTTCCCACTCTTCCTCACCATCATACATTCTATTATTCCTTTCATTTCCAGTTCCTGCCCTTCACAAAAATTTACCTGTGGAAAAAAAACACTTGATATCGAATTCCCTTTCTTCACATCCCAATCATCCGATCAATGCTCAGGCCTTCATTACATCCAGTGCTTGAATCGTGTTCCAACTGTACATTTTACAGGAACCAGCTACTTATACCCAATAACAAACATCTCCTATGATGACAAATCCATCATAATCCATGATATTAATCTCAGCGCTTACTACAGGAGATCCTGTATATTCCTTTATGATTTTGAATTCCCAATTCCAGATTTTGCTTTCAATTCCTTTTCAATCTCCCTGCAGTCTGGTGAATCCTTCTTCAATTGCAAACAAGACTATGATTTCAGTTCAGATATATTTCTTTTAAAAAATAATCTCAGTCTATGTAAAGACTACAGACTCCACTACTCTGGCGATTTTGGTCATCCAAACATTGCTGATTTTCCCATTCATTGCAGAAATTACAGTAATCCTGGGTTCCATTGGAAGCTCTCCTTTGGTGGAGGAGAGGATGGAGGAGAAACAGCTTTGATCGCTGCCGGATTTTCTCCAGAATGGACAAAACGGCAAGATTGTTTTAGCTGTGAATTTGCTGCTTCACGCAATTGCAGTGGAGTTGCAGGAGATTCCTCCTGCGAATGCCGGAGCAATTGCGAGGGTAACCTGATAAGAGTACTTATTGCACCATGTTTATTTTCTTGAATTTGCTATTTACATCTATAAATACTATGATTTCTGAAAGATCATAGTATTTATAGAGTTCCTTCTTTCTTTAGGCTTTCTTAATTCCGTTGATGAGTTTTTGCTTCAATTTTTTTATGTTGTTATATGATTCATGTTTTATTGATCTGCATAAGATTTGGCTCCTGTTTTTCTGGATTTCTTCTTTCTTAGAGCTTTCTTACTTCTTTTAAAGATTTTTTGCTTAGATTTTTGTTATTTTGTGAAAAATTCGATCTTTATTATTTTGTGAAAAGATTTATCATTTATTATTGCAGGGAGGAAGAAGAACAACAGAAGGATTATAATTGGTGAGTTCTACTGGTTGCAATCTCTTCTTGATCGTTTGCATAACTGTATGTTTAGAGTTTTATTACTTGGAATTGAACAAGTCAAAAGCTTCCTTTTATTTAGTAGTTAGGACAAATCACTAGTCCATAATTTCACTTTTGAAGGTAATAATAATAAGAGGAACAAATCGAGTAGGTTTCTTTGTGGAATGAACGTTGTTGTGAAAGAAAGAAATAAAAATTGGAGCTTAAATTAAAGACTAACCAGAGACGTCAATCCAGAAAGGAAACTGAAGGAAATAAAATTCTGAAACTGCACCTTGTCGCTTTATATGAATATACAGCTGTTGAGTAGAAAACTTGGTCATCCTTTTATACTCTTCCCTCTCATAGAAATTATTCTAGGCGGACGCCGAACATCATCTAGAGATCAAACAGAATGCGCTGCGTCACCTCTGTTCGGTATCCGGCTTGGTACTGCTCGGTACCGCGGCTCGGTGTTCGATACCACTGAAGTAGCATATTTTAGTTAGTCTTTAGACGATAAACTGTGTTTGATATCCGCACAGAATAATCTCTCCTCCCAAATATTGCTATGAAAGAAGATTAACTTCCCCCAAAATAACTTTTTTTTTAAAACAATACCAGGTGTGTCCATAGCCGCCGGCATCCTCTTTATAAGCATCCTAAGCTTCATAGGCTTCTGGTGGCATCTCCGGCTACGGCAAAAGCGGCAGTGCTCCTCTTCCTCCACCCTATTGTCCCACCATTCCTCCATTCCCAGACCTCCATTCTCCAACAGAGCTTCCGATCACACCCACTACCCTTACCAAACCCAGGTCTTCTCGTACGAAGAGCTCCACGAAGCCACCAACGCCTTTGACACCGCCATGGAAGTTGGCGATGGCGGCTTCGGCGCAGTCTACAAAGGTAATTAACATCTAATTATACCCATTCCTCATCTTTCCAACCAAACGTTACTTAAAAATCTCACCTTTTTTTTCAATTCCTCCACCTTAGGAACGCTCCGCGACGGCCGAACCGTGGCGGTGAAACGCCTTTATGAGAAAAACTTCAAGAGGGTTGAACAGTTCGCCAACGAGATTGTGATCCTTTCCTGCCTCCGCCATCAAAACTTAGTCTCTCTGTACGGCTGCACCTCCCCCAGAAGCCGCGAGCTTCTCCTCGTTTACGAATTCGTCCCAAATGGCACCGTTGCCGACCATCTTCACGGCCCCCGCGCCGCTGAAGGCCACCTCACGTGGCCCCGCCGCCTCTCCATCGCCGTCGAGACCGCCTTCGCACTCGGCTATCTCCACGCCATCGACCCGCCCATAGTTCACCGCGACGTCAAGACAGTGAACATTCTACTCGATGCGGAGTTCCATGTCAAAATCGCCGATTTTGGCCTCTCTCGTCTATTTCCTCGCGACGGAGCCACCCATGTTTCCACCGCGCCGCAGGGCACGCCGGGCTATCTCGACCCAGATTACCACCGTAGCTATCAGCTGACAGACCGGAGCGACGTCTACAGCTTCGGCGTGGTGCTTGCCGAACTCTTGTCGTCGAAACCGGCTGTTGATATATGCCGAGAGCGGTCGGAGATAAACCTATCGACATTGGCCGTGAACAGGATTCAAAGTGGGAATTTGGTTGACTTAGTCGATCGGCAGCTTGGGTATGATTCCGATGTGGAAACGAGGAACAAGATGAATCTCGTGGCGGAGCTTGCATTCCGATGTCTGCAAGGAGATAGAGAAATGAGGCCGCCGATAAAGGAGGTGCTCGAGGTACTAATTGAGTTGCAGGATGGAGCTTTATTGGGTTCTGAGGAGAAGGTGGGGCATTTCGCCGAACAGGTTGTGGGCAATGCTGGGACGGACAAGGGTGGTGTGTAGAGTAGAAGTCAGCCTCGCCGTATGTCGGTGACGGACAAGTTGGAGAGTAGGCCACTGAGCCCTTCCTCAAGCCGCGAGTGAGGATAAAAAAAGGAACTTTTATTTGGTCCGGTGCAAGGACCTAGAGGAAGGTTCGGTTTTGCCTAAAAAAGTGCAAATATCGAGTTTTTTGAAAAAATACCGAGTTTTTTGAAAAACTCGGTATTTGCACTTTTTGACCTATTTTAGACAAAAACCGAACCTTCCTCTAAATCCAATGAAAGGACCTAATAATTGCTCTAAAAAAAGGGGCTCATTTGATTATTTGAAGTTAAAGAGATTTTAAAGCTTTATTAAATCAATTATTTTTTTTTTATCAAATGTAATTGAAAAATGACCTTTATTTTAAATTTAATGAATATTGTCTAAATTTTGATTATTTTACTTTCATATTTACAATAAATAAAAATGAATTCATGCATATAAAATCAAATGTTATATACTAGGTGTCACAACCCAATCTAATATAACCCACAAACACCACATCTCATATCGTGTTGGATAGCGACAGACCAAGCCCAAGATCTAATTTAGAGAACTTTCTAAACTTCTTTAATTATCAATAGATAGTAGAGCTACTATTTAACTTCCAATAAATAAAAAATATACTCATCCATAACTTTTCTTTCATTCATCTTCAAAATGTATATATAATAAATCTCTATAATATAATACATTACTTGGACATAGATAAAATAAAGTAGAAAATTACTTATGAATGTATTAAAATAGAAAATTAAAAAATACATAAACAAAATCAAACTATTAGATCTTATAACCTTAGTTACTCAACTGGTTCCGTATCCTTGCTCCGACCTGAAAAAGAATACAAAATAGGTGTAAGTCAATACAGCTTAGTAAGTCACACAAATTGATTTAACTTTTAATTAAACAAGTATTTATTTAAACTGAATATGAAAGAAGTTATGAATGAATTACTCTACTGAACATAATCATGTTAATAGGTAACAAGACTTAAATAGACTTTGCTCAAAACAGTTAAACGAGCACTTCTTATATCAGAACATAAATTAATATATTTCTCTCAAATCCTTATATATCTCAATAGGTAAATATATTAGAATTCAATTCCTTATAGCTCCCTATGTTAAATCATTCATCCAGATAACAAATCAAAAGTTACACGGTGAAATTTAAGCATATGTGAAGTTATCCCCATTCTTATTATATAAATTTATAATTTTAGTATAAAAAAAAAAAAAAGCCTAAAATTATTGGCATATCATATTATAGCAATTTGTCTCTTTATGCCTCTCTTTTTATATAAATTAATATTACACAATAAATCTTATTTTAAAAGAAAGTTTGTTGGTCCACCCTTTTATACAGTGTAACATGTCTCCATTCAACCTAAATTAGTCAATTATTTTTTGCCAATATTTCTTACACACACACATTTTATAATATATATAACATAATAAATATATTATACCACACTTAATATTTAGTTCATTGTATCATATTAATGCACGTAGAATTTGCATATGAAGATAAATTAGTGAAATTCATAAGAAAATATAGTGTACTATTTTCATATGTGTGTATCCATAAAAGCTATATTACAATAAGTTTGAATGTCATATATATATATATATATATATATATATATATATATATATATATATATATATATATATATATATATATATATATATATATATATATATATATATATATATATATATATATATATATATACTTATTTCTGATATTTCTAAAATTATCCAAATAACTCAAATTATTATATTTCCTTCAAAATACAAAAATACCGGTGAAAAATTAAAATGTTTCAGTCAAAATGATCATATTGATGTCATTTATCATATACTAAAATTTATGCGGTGAAAATATGCTAAAAATCATGATATCATAACTTTTGTACTTTCTAATCAAATTAAAATTCATAAAATATAAAATCTATAAAATCATTGAAATCAAAGGTAGGATAATGATAGCTTACCTTCAGATGAACAACTTTTACACATGACCGACTGACAAAAATCGTTCTACAACCACCAAATCCTATGTCTTCTTTTCTCTCTCCTTTCTTTTTCCCTTAATTTCCTTTAACTGCGCTCTATAAGCCGAATGAATAGGGAATAAAAGACATTTAATGGATAGTTCATGGAATTAAAAAGTTATTTATATAAAATATATTAAGGGTATTTTGGTAATTATGCTATTTGTTCAACTTTTAACATAAAAAATAATACAAATTCTTTTATATCTTAAATATCAATGTTATAAAAATTATTCATAAATAAACACAACATGCTTAAAAGATATTGGTGAAATAGATTTGCAAAATAACCACCTAAATGTCACAAAAATCCTAATTGTTGCGTGTCAGAAAATACGCGGCGGTAGAGTTTGTAAGTTCGCGTCCGAGCGTTGCACGTAAGTTTAACACACAAACAGAAAAGAGGGTGAACTCCGAGGGTTTTTACGTGGAAAACCCAAAAATGGGAAAAACCACGGGGCCTCGCCCAGTTGCAAAGTTCCACTAGTGATTTTGCAGATTACAGATGGCGGATTTCGTCCCACAAGTCGGGATAATCCAAATACAACTTGTTTCTTCCAGTGAGTTTACAAAATCCCTACGAATTCCTAGCGTTTCCTGAAAATCCGGCAGAGTTCCGGCGTCTTCAGTCGGCAGGAAAAGCTCCGGCGGCGGTGGTCGAGGAGGTGAGGAATCTCCTATTCCCCTTTCTCCTTCTCCTTCTCTTCTTCTGCGAATTCTTGGCGTTTCCTGAAAATCCGGCAGAGTTCCGGCGTCTTCAGGCGGCAGGAAAAGCTCCGGCGGCGGTGGTCGAGGAGGTGAGGAATCTCCTATTCCCCTTTCTCCTTCTCCTTCTCTTCTTCTTCTCTCTCTTCACTTGAGCCCCTTGGTGTAGAATGAGGGCTCTATTTATAGTTTTTCTGGAGTGGCATAGCCCGTAAATAGGCGTGAGATCAAGGGCGAACAGGGAGTGGTTTGAATGGACGGTCGATATCGAATCTTTTGATCATGCACCGTTCGTTGGACATTTGATGGCCTTAATGATGTCGGAATTTGATGATCTTGGGCTCGTTGGATTCGTCTCGTCGAGCCGTTCGATTCGAGTATAAGCTCGTCAAAATCGGAGACCGTTTGGTAACTCAAATTGCGGTTTGAACCTCCCAACAGCGCTTCGAACCTTTGATTCGGACTCATTTGGACTCGGATTGGGTTGATCTTGGTGTCGTTGGGTTTGTATTTCCGAGACGCTCAGTTTGACTATAAGCTCACTGAAATCGGAGTTCGTATGCTCCCGAAATTAATTTTTGAAGTTTCCAACTAGGTTTTGCCTCGAGATTCGTGCCCGATCAAGATGATTTTGCGATGCCGTGTCAGTTGCCCCCCTATTTTCGGATGTCGTAGCTTCAGAGGTCCGAAAATATGTGTTACAAATTTCGGAAAATTTTTCTGAGTGACCCAGGATTGATCGGGATTTCCTTTCTCCCTCTGGCTCTCTGACATTGAGGCTACCGCTGTTTTGCGCGTGGGAAATGTCCCTCGCTCGAATTAGCGCTCCCTCTCTGGTGCAGGAGTTACGGGATTTCTTCCTCCCCCTCCGGCTTATTGGCGGTTGAGGCTTCCGCTATTTGCGAGTTGGAATTCTTTCCTGCTCGACTTAGTGCCCCTCCTTGCGCAGAAGCCTACGGGATCTCTTTTTCATCTGAGCGGAGGTTTGTTGGCGATGGACGATCGAGTTGAAGCCCGTTAGTAGTCAACGATCGAGTGTGGAGTCAAAGGGGAGAGTTCGAGAATGCGTTGCGAGAAGCCGATGACGCGTAGTATTCTGCCGACGAGCAGAAGTCCGACGACAGGAAGAAGTCTGACTTCGGGTAGAAGACCGACGAAAATTCGTCGACGAGGAGGAGTCTGGCGACGAGTAGAAGTTTGCTGACGAGCAGAAGTCCGACGTCGGGTAGAAGTCCACTGACGAGCAGAAGTCCGACGTCGGGTAGAAGTCTGCTGATGAGCAGAAGTCCGATGACGAGTAGGAGTCTGCTGATGAGCAGAAATCCGGCGATGCATAGGAGTCTTCTGACGAGCAGAAGTCTGACGACGGGGAGAAGTACGACGTCGGGTAGGAGTCCGCTAACGAGCAGAAGTCCGACGATGCATAGGAGTCTTCTGACGAGCAGAAGTCTGACGACGAGTAGAAGTCCGCTGACGAGCAGAAGTCCGATGTCGGGTAGAAATCCGCTGACGAGCAGAAATCCGACGATAGGGAGAAGTACGACGTCGGGTAGGAGCCCGCTAACGAGCAGAAGTCCGACGATGCGTAGGAGTCTTCTGACGAGCAGAAGTCTGACGACGAGTAGGAGTCCGCTGACGAGCAGAAGTCCGACGACGAGTAGGAGTCCGCTGACGAGCAGAAATCTGACGACAGGGAGAAGTACGACGTCGGGTAGGAGTCCGCTAACGAGCAGAAGTTTGATGTCGGGTTGAAGTTCAGCGTCGAGTAGAAGACCGACGGAGATTCGTCGATGAGCAGAAGTCTGACGACGAGTAGGAGTCCGCTGACGAGCAGAAGTCCGACGTCGGGTAGAAGTCCGCTGACGAGCAGAAGTCCGACGACGAGTAGGAGTCCGCTGACGAGCAGAAATCTGACGACAGGGAGAAGTACGACGTCGGGTAGGAGTCCGCTAACGAGCAGAAGTTTGATGTCGGGTTGAAGTTCAGCGTCGAGTAGAAGACCGACGGAGATTCGTCGATGAGCAGAAGTCTGACGACGAGTAGGAGTCCGCTGACGAGCAGAAGTCCGACGTCGGGTAGAAGTCCGCTGACGAGCAGAAGTCCGACGACGAGTAGGAGTCCGCTGACGAGCAGAAGTCCGACGTCGCGTAGAAGTTCAACGTCGGGTAGAAGCCGACGAAGATTTGTCGACGAGCAGAAGTCCGACGACGATTAGGGGTCCGCTGACGAGCAGAAGTCCGACGACGAGTAGGAGTCCGCTGACGAGCAGAAGTCCGACGACGAGTAGGAGTCCGCTGACGAGCAGAAATCCGATGTCGGGTAGGAGTTCAACGTCGGGTAGAAGACCGACGAAGATTCGTCGACGAGCAGAAGTCTGGTGACGAGTAGGAGTCCTATCCGAGGTTGTATGTCAGAACATTTGTTCGATGACATTAACCTGTATGGAAGAGATCAAGAGAATCCACCAAGGATGTAAGACCTATCCGAGGTTGTATGTCAGAGCCCTGCTCGATGACGTTAACCTGTGTGGATGAGGTCAGGAGAATCCACCAAGGATGTAAGACCTATCCGAGGTTGTATGTCAGAGCCCTGCTCGATGACGTTAACCTGTGTGGATGAGGTCAGGAGAATCCACCAAGGATGTAAGACCTATCCGAGGTTGTATGTCGGAGCCCTGCTCGGCGACGTTAACCTGTGTGGATGAGGCCAGGAGAATCCACCAAGGATGTAAGACCTATCCGAGGTTGTATGTCAGAGCCCTGCTCGATGACGTTAACCTGTGTGGATGAGGTCAGGAGAATCCACCAAGGATGTAAGACCTATCCGAGGTTGTATGTCGGAGCCCTGCTCGACGACGTTAACCTGTGTGGATGAGGCCAGGAGAATCCACCAAGGATGTAAGACCTATCCGAGGTTGTATGTCGGAGCCCTGCTCGGCGACGTTAACCTATGTGGATGAGGTCAGGATCAAATCCCCCTGGGATTGATTGTCCGGTGATTGAGATACAATATGGATTGTGTATTTCTCGAATCACGGAGAAAGAGTTTGAGAAGTTTTTTCTTATCCTTCATAAGAGGAAAAATCATATCACAACAACATGAACATTCTATTACTGCATTACTTAAGATAGTACAATAGTTCCCTAGTACGACTTACAAATTACAAAGCACTCAACACACGAGATCTACATTTGGTGACAATACCATAACATTAAACTTGGAAGAAGACATTAAAGATATCAAAGTAACACTCTACTCCATATAAGAGTGACAACAAGACAAGTAATATTGCTAATACAAATACACAAAGTGTGTGATCATTCAATCTCTCCAACCATTTGAACATTATTCAATGGTTGTCTTTGTTGTTGATTCTGCCCCCCAGTCGGACCAACTTCATCTCGGGTTGGTGTATTCTTGATGAATTGTCGGAGATATCCTTGTCGGATCAGTCTCTCAACTTCTTCCTTGAGTTGCCAACATGCTTCAGTAGTGTGCCCGCGGCTACGGTGGAAGTGGCAATATTGCTCCTGGTTTCCGACGTTGGGTTTCAAAGGGTGTGGCCATTTCACGTTCTCCTGATCCCGGATGGCCATTAATACATTTGCTTGGGATGTATTGAGTGGGGTGTACTCCTTTTCTTGGCGAGGTCCTCGTCGTGGTGACGGAGACCTATGAGGTATATTATTCTTCTCTTGCTTTTTCTGCTGTGAGAAAGAATTATCCATCCCAGGTGCACCTTTGCGCTTCCCGCTGATTTGCTCAAACTGTTTCCTGTGAGAATTTATAGCTTCATCCGCAGAGATTTGTGCCTCCACGCGATGGATCAAGTCAGCGTACGAATGGACGGTGTCTCGCATAAGGGCCGAATAGAAGGGGCCAGGACGAAGACCTCCAAGAAAGACCCCTCTGAGTAATTCAGGGTCTACTCCTGGAATCTGTCGTGCTTCAGTGGAAAATCGTTGAAAATACTCCTTCAACGATTCTCCCTCATTTTGGCGAATCCCGGAGAGGTGGGAAGAATCCTTAGCAATTCTTCGATTGGCCATAAATTGTTCGACGAATACTTTTGCCAATTTGACAAAAGAGGGGATCGTTCCAGGTGGAAGCGAGTAGAACCATGTTCGGGCCTGTCCTTTAAGGGTGGCGGGAAAGACCTGGCAGAGGAGCGCGTCTGATGCTCGTTGAATATGCATGATGGTTCTGTAGTAGTCGATATGCTCATATGGGTCGGTCGTCCCGTCGTAGGACTCAACATTTGGCACTTTGAATCCTACTGGAATGGGGTGCTGAAGAATGGCTTCTGTTAGAGGTGATGATTCCTGGAAATTCCTCTGTCGGAGAGCATGCCTCACGTCTCCTCGGGGGAACTCTTCCCGTACCAATTTTTGCAGTTCACGACGCAGAACATTGTGAGGGAATCCCGCGATGTGTGGTTGGGGAGAGCCTTCGGGGAGATCCGAAAAAATGCGAGGATGTGTTGAACTCGCTGTATCGGCAAGTTCATCTTCCTGTTGTGATTGAGGATGTGGAGGAAGACGAATTTGTTCTTGTCGACGCTCGAATTGAATATCTTCAACCCTTGGTGGATCCCGAGGGGGAAGGATCTCCTCCAACGTCGGCTGTCGATCATCTCGTAGGAGTTGGAGGATCTCGTTTTGCGATTCTTCCATCTTCCGGATTCTTTCTTCTAAAGAATGTCCCAAAGTCCCTTCTCCGGCAGCATTCTGCCCCCCAGGGTGAAAAGATGCTGACATTAGTCGTCTATGATTAATAGACGGATTTCTGGACTGATGAGAGTTGGAGCGAGAAGCTCCAACTAAACGACTGCTGCGCCTATTCACCATCGTAGCAGTACTCGAAGTAGTGGGATGGTTGTTCCCACAGACGGCGCCAAACTGTTGCGTGTCAGAAAATACGCGGCGGTAGAGTTTGTAAGTTCGCGTCCGAGCGTTGCACGTAAGTTTAACACACAAACAGAAAAGAGGGTGAACTCCGAGGGTTTTTACGTGGAAAACCCAAAAATGGGAAAAACCACGGGGCCTCGCCCAGTTGCAAAGTTCCACTAGTGATTTTGCAGATTACAGATGGCGGATTTCATCCCACAAGTCGGGATAATCCAAATACAACTTGTTTCTTCCAGTGAGTTTACAAAATCCCTACGAATTCCTAGCGTTTCCTGAAAATCCGGCAGAGTTCCGGCGTCTTCAGTCGGCAGGAAAAGCTCCGGCGGCGGTGGTCGAGGAGGTGAGGAATCTCCTATTCCCCTTTCTCCTTCTCCTTCTCTTCTTCTGCGAATTCTTGGCGTTTCCTGAAAATCCGGCAGAGTTCCGGCGTCTTCAGGCGGCAGGAAAAGCTCCGGCGGCGGTGGTCGAGGAGGTGAGGAATCTCCTATTCCCCTTTCTCCTTCTCCTTCTCTTCTTCTTCTCTCTCTTCACTTGAGCCCTTGGTGTAGAATGAGGGCTCTATTTATAGTTTTTCTGGAGTGGCATAGCCCGTAAATAGGCGTGAGATCAAGGGCGAACAGGGAGTGGTTTGAATGGACGGTCGATATCGAATCTTTTGATCATGCACCGTTCGTTGGACATTTGATGGCCTTAATGATGTCGGAATTTGATGATATTGGGCTCGTTGGATTCGTCTCGTCGAGCCGTTCGATTCGAGTATAAGCTCGTCAAAATCGGAGACCGTTTGGTAACTCAAATTGCGGTTTGAACCTCCCAACAGCGCTTCGAACCTTTGATTCGGACTCATTTGGACTCGGATTGGGTTGATCTTGGTGTCGTTGGGTTTGTATTTCCGAGACGCTCAGTTTGACTATAAGCTCACTGAAATCGGAGTTCGTATGCTCCCGAAATTAATTTTTGAAGTTTCCAACTAGGTTTTGCCTCGAGATTCGTGCCCGATCAAGATGATTTTGCGATGCCGTGTCACTAATTATATCTATAGATTTTAATTTTTTACACTACTCCTAAAATCAAGAGAAAATTATTATAATTGAAGCATATTAATATCTATATTATCAGGAATATAATTTGCAAATTTGATTTAATGATTTTTAATAATTATTTGATTGGGTCAAAGTATGAGCTATTACAAGTGATCTTCTTGCTATTATTAATATCATTTTGGTGAATGAATATAGTGAAATATTCTCTTATGTATGATATTCATTTGCTTTTGCGTGATATATTGATTTATATTGATGATTTATAAATAATTTGATAAAGAGTCAAAAATAAAATTGACAATTCTTCTAATTTAGATTTTGGAGAGTGAAATGTGGTCTGATAATTCCGATCATGTGGTGGTTCGATGGAGGTTGTCTTACGGCAACAGCCAAGTATTGGTTTGACAGTGGTGCTTAAGTAGATTGTTGGGATTCTTCTAGTCTTTGAGCTCATGAGAATCTCATGCTAAGAGTCCTTTGTATATAAAGAGTGTAAGACTATTTATAGAGTTTAAGGATAGCATGCCCCATATAACAAGTCAAAATTCGAAAAACTTCATCAAATGAATTGTATTGACACTCTTAATTACAAATAAATCTTTCAGCATTTAAGTTCTTTAATGACAATGGAATTACATGATATTGGGCTTGTTGGATTCTTCTTGTTGAGACGTTCAATTTGGCTATACACATACAAAATTCAAAGATCACTTGCTCTTCTAATTAATTTCATGAGGTTTATAACTATGCTTTAAGTGCTTAATCTATGCTTAATTGCAGGGGAATCAAAGCATTCTGGATTTGCCTCAATAAATCGTTCAATTTAGCTATAAATTTACTAAAATTGTAGTTCTACTTATTCTTAATTTAATTATGAAAGTTTTCAATTTAAATATGCATGGAGAGCAATGTCATATCATCTATTTTTGATAGTACATCAATCATCAATTTTAAAATTACATTATTTGGCTTAAAGCAATACAATGAGCCCTAATTTCAATTATTTTATAGCACTCAAATAAGAATTAATGAATTTTAGCCATTTTGGTGAATTACACTACTCATCTTATTCTGTTGGCTGGAAGCTTAGGCTACCAACTAAGAGGTCTTGGATTCAAGTCTTGTGCAAGCAATATGTGTGTAAGTCTACTTTGATTGGCCTAATTGTCCAAAAAATAATAACGAATTTATGATTTAACGCACATTATTTCTAAAAAAAAAATATTTAAAAAAATAAAATTTTAATAACCTAAAAAAAAAAATGCCTCCAATAAACTATTTATTTGTTTAATATATCATTTTATATCAAATACCGCTTATATTATGACAACCAAAAATATAAATAATTTATTTAAAAATAAATTTAATTATTTTAAATTATTGCAAATTCATAATTTTTTCTGTTAAAATAAATCTTAATATGATTTTTTTTATATTGCATTTAAAAAATATATGCAAAGAATATTTTTTTAAATTATAATTTTAAATTAAAAAATAATTTAGAAAATAATATAAAAGTCGTTCCAAACGAGCTTTCATCGTATTTATTTTGGATATTTCGCTGGCTCAATTATGCCGTTAAACTGTCCTATATTTTAGCTAGATGTATCGGAATGTGGGAACCGCCCGGTATGCGGTGACCGGTGAGCTTTCATCAGTGTTTCCGCTGAAAACCGCGTCTTTGGGCTGTCAATCTCTCTCTGCCTCTTTCCTATCTCTTCTGCTCTCCTCTCAGATCTGAAAGTCTCACCTATTTTTCTCCGCCGGCTTCTCTCCCTCTCTCTCATCTCCCCGCACATCTAGGGATGCCAAGGCGGCGCCGGCTTATCGTGACGGCGGCCTATTGGAGGGCGTAGATCTCCTTGAAAACACATCAGAGATGGCGGCTGGCGATGTCGGCGACGGGGGCAGGCGTCGTGAACACGAAATGGTTCCCCTTGCGGCGCTAATACGCCGGGAGTTGAAGAGAGAGAAGCCGGAGAAGACGCTGGTGCGCTTTGGCTGCGCTGCACAGTCAAAGAAGGGGGAAGACTACTTCTTAGTGAAGACCGACTGTCAGAGACTACCTGGGAATCCTTCCTCCACCTTTTGCGTCTTTGCGGTAAGACTGCGATTCTGATTTATGCTGTTGACATAGCCATCTCTACGGGATTCAAAAATAGATTGTTTGCCAGGAGACTGTGCCAGATTGGGCTGTATGTATATTAATGTATAGATTTTAATTCAATTCCAAGGATTTTTCAGATTTGGGCATGGGATTGTTAGTCCTTGAAAGATATTTTAAGTTTTTTCAGCTTTTCTATTCGAAAAAAACTTATGTAATGGAGTTGCAGATCTTTGACGGGCACAATGGTAATGCTGCTGCAATTTTCGCAAGGGACAATTTACTGAACCACATAATTGGCGCTATTCCTCGAGGGCTCGGAAGGGAGGAGTGGCTTCATGCTCTTCCGCGCGCTTTGGTTGCAGGGTTTGTGAAGACTGACAAAGAGTTCCAGAGCAAAGGTTAGTTTTTTTTTTTTTTTTCAGTAGATTTATTTTTTATGCTTGCTGTTAGGATATGAAATCTTTATATTTTTTTCTTTTATTTTGATGCTCTTATGCTGAGTGTGCTTGTGGCTATTAGGGCAAACTTCTGGGACTACTGCAACATTTGTCATAATTGATGGATGGACTATTACTGTTGCTTCGGTTGGCGACTCTCGTTGCATTCTGGATGCACAGGGAGGAGATGTTTCCCTTCTTACTGTTGATCATAGACTAGAAGAAAATGCTGAAGAGTGGGTATTGATTTGATTTATGTCGTTATCAATTTATTTTGATTTTGTTTGTCAACTAAATTGCTTTATATTTAATGGACAGGAGGGAGAGAGTGACTGCCAGTGGAGGTGAGGTAGGAAGGCTCAGTATTGTCGGTGGTGCTGAGGTGGGTTTCTATTACTGAAAGCTTTTTAGATGTTGTAATCGGCTTATGAAATTAGTTCATCTGTGGATTATTTCCTTTTAGTGCGTGGGACTTACATATGTACCACTTATAATTATTCTATTTATGTATTTAACACCCAAAATTTCATATTTAGTCATATAACATTCAATTATTTAAATAACATAAAAAATATTATCTTTCCCTTCCTCACCATTGACTTCCATCACAAGGAGCTGTCATGGAGAACTCCTCTTCTCCTTTACATAGTAAAGGTCTAGTTGATTCCCTTCCCTAGCTAGATCACAGCACGATTCATCACCTCTTCTTCGTTGTCAAGGGTCCTTTACATGCTTTCAGTCCCTTCCGTTCCTCCAATAAGATTCTTTTGCAATCGTCTTACCTCGTATTCATCGATGAGGATTTCAGGATTTTGGCTAGGAGTGAACAAGAGTGAAGGCTAGAAATGAGATATTGTGATGTGAAATTTAATATAGTGAGCTTGACAAATAGGAGATTGTATGTGTTAAATATGTAAATTAGAATGTTATATGTATATAAATCCCTCTTTTTTTTATAAATGGTGTGTTTAACTGCAACTTATCTCTGTTCACAGATTGGCCCCCTCAGATGCTGGCCTGGTGGGTTGTGCCTTTCCAGGTCAATTGGAGATATGGATGTAGGGGAGTTTATAGTTCCTATACCACATGTTAAGCAAGTAAAGGTATCTTTTTTTTTGTGAACGTCGTCTTTTTTATGGTTTTTTTTTATTTTTCAAAATCATAGGCTTCATACTTTAGATCTATTCTTCATCAAAATTCTTACTTTTTAAGATGAATAATTCTCCCCCAGATTTTTTTTTTCAGTGAGCGGCACATACCAAAATGTTTTATGAATCTGTGGTTGGATTTGTGTTATTTGTTGAATAGAAAAAGAGAAGCAACTATGCGCTTTTTGACTGATATGACTCATTTTGCTTCAGTTATCGAAAACTGGGGGAAGGTTAATAATTGCTTCAGATGGCATTTGGGATGCATTACCATCTGAGATAGCTGCAAAATGTTGTCGTGGGTTAACTGCAGAGCTTGCGGCTCGACAAGTTGTAAAGGTTGCTCTTACTATTTTAATTCACGTACTGTTGTTTTGTGACTGAACTGCTTCAAAGGCCAGAAATTTTGTTTGACTGATTTGTTGGAAAACTGCTGTTGCTTTAGATAAATATCATATTTATACTTTCATCAACTTTCTCAATTATCATTTAGGAAGCACTGAGGTCAAGGGGGCTGAAAGATGACACAACATGCATTGTTGTTGATGTGATTCCACCTAATGATTTCATAGAAGAGCCTCCATCACCGCCCAAAGATTTGAACAAACTTAAGTGTCTAGGTTTCAGGAAAAAGTCGCGAGATTCTACTAGTAAGCTGGCGAAGAAATTGTCTGCTGTTGGTGTAGTAGAAGAATTATTTGAAGAAGGTTCAGCTATGCTGGCTGAGAGGTAAGTTTTTATGAATTTTGGGTCATTAACGTTTCATTATATGGATTTTTTTCTAGATTATACTTCTGGCATTTTTCTGTATTGATAAGATTGAAGTAGGCTTATGGAAAAAATCTTATTCTAGTTAATTTATTTGTTATGTTTTATGTTGTCCGTTTTTCTGCAGCATATAAAATGGCCTGCAATATTGTTGATATATCCAATGGTTAGTGCATATTTATTAAAAATAAAGTTTCAATTACTCTTTTGAGCTACAAAATTGTCCAATATGGAAGTTGAGGCATGAGTTATTAGCATTGTCGATTTAGATGCTAATTTTTAAAGTATTTTAAATAAAAAATTCTTATTATGCATTCAAGGCATTACCAGTTCTCTAAGGTATTACCAACTCTTTTTTCAAGGCATTACCAAGCCTCTCGTCTCCTGAGCATTATTTAAAATTGCATAATATGAGGTCTGACTCTATGCAATTCTGGTGAAAAACACCTCAAGTCTTACGCCTCAAGCATTTTTTATGAGGCTTGCGCCTCATTGTGGCTGAGGCTTGTCTTGACGCGTGCCTCATGTCGTTAAAGTGAGGTGTATGTCTTATCCTAATTATATTTTTTTTATTAAAACTTACCTAGAGAAATGTGGATATGATGGCTATATGAATGAGGACATTTAGAAAGTTTTTCTTGATTCCCATGTTATTTTTCCTCTCAAGTTCTTTTCTTTTTCTCTTCTCTCTCCTTCATGGAGCTCTCCCCTAAGGCTTGAAGTTGTCATTATTTTCATCTCTGTTTCACAAAAAAAGGTCTAACAATTTTGTGTTATTGTTAAGCCTCCACAAAACCACAATAGGAAATCCTTGCATCCACCATTTGACAACATGGGGGTAGCACATGCTCTAGAGCGAATCATCAACGTCAAGTCCTTGATGGAAGAACAAGTCCAGAACCTAGTAGAATTGATGCACGAAGTGAAATAGCCGCTCACAATGCTGGAGGTTAAACATGAAAAGTCTACACCATCCTCACTTTGCATGGAAACCTCATAGGTGTCACTTACTATAGCAATAATGCTCAAAGATATTATGGGCAGAAATCTATTTAAGACAATGCACAAATATATTCCCCATTTCTCTACTGGAAACCTCGAGCCATCGATTCTAAATATTGAACAACAGTATTCCTACCCCAAAGTGTTGGAGGATAATAAGTTAATAGTGACCTCATTCCAACTTGATGTTGTCATCGAAAATGGATTCATTGGCTCTCTAAAACCAACATATTATAGCATTGGCAAGCATTCATCACTATCTCTACAACTGTTTGGTCCCATCAAACTATCTCAACATGTAGGGTGAATTAGCAAACCTAATCCAAACATCTATTTTGGAGGAATATCAACTCTAATTTAAATAAACCCCAACCAAATTATTTGTGTTGACAGACATTTTTTATAGAACTATTTTGAATATGGCCTCAACACTAATGTTTGTAAAGAAGTGCGCTTTCATCGCCTTACATTATTGGACCAAGCAATCAAACTCGTAAAGCTAATTGAGGACAAGATAAATGATGAATTGATGACCCATCCATCTTGGGCCGTACTCCAAACCCTCTGAAATTCGTACATTCTCCATCATCTACACTATTATTATTGTTCTAATTCACAGATTATCAACCACCAAAGTATTGGCTAGATGGGAGGAAGGAGTATACTATAATTGCAATGAAAAAATCACCTATGGTCATTTATGTAACTATCAAATGTTTACTCTAATGATCTCTAATGAAGACAACCAATGGTTCAACCAAACTACTGAGGAAACCAACCCAACATCCTATGCAACTACCTTCGAAATCCATACCGAGTCTTGTCCCACAATCATACTCAATGCATTGGCTGAACAACCTCTACTTAACACCTTGCGTATCCAAAGACAACTATAGAATAATGGCGTGTAAATCCTCATCAATGATGACTCCATGCATAATTTTGTACAACAATGTTTGATGGAATATTTGCATTTACCCACCAACCATTACACATTTGCATTTACCCATCAACCATTACACATATTAGTTGTTATTTATTAACAAAACCACATTACTTAGCCAACACAAGTGTTTGGATATCTCACTCATGTTACATCATCCATGGTCGTTGACTTTTTTATTTTGCCAATTCAAGGTGCTGAAATCTTTTTGGGATTGCAATGACTATAACTCTTAGGCAACAACCCAACTAATTATAATACCTTTTCTATGAAATTTCACTTGGCAGAACAACACCATTAAATTTTGAGGTATTCACACTCTTTTTTTTTAATTATTATTTTTTTATTTTTTTTATTTTTTACAAACACTTTTTATCAAACAAATTCAATTCCACCACTTCATAAAATTGCAAGCCTTATCTTATATTCCATCCTTATGCTATCTCACAAATATGCCAAACTAACCTACTAAAACACGCAAACAACCATTTCTCACCCTTGCCTATAATATAATTTCTTCAAACCTTTTTCATTCTTCCAAAGCCCTAATCATTTACCCCCATCCTATTAAGAAGATCACAATTTTTTTTTTAAAATTGGGAACATCACGAATTAATATAAAATGAACCACTATCCACATTTGCAAAAATTTACTATCAAAATTATGATTTGGCCTCAACAGTTTATCCGCCCAACCACAACCCAATTTTAATCTCCCATTCTTTTAGTTAAAAAGAGAGACGACACTTGTTTTTTTTGTGTTGACTACAATGCCTTGAAATAAGATAACATCCCGAATCATTTTTCGAATGGCTCCGGCTATCATCAAATCCCGAGTGATTTTCCTATCCTCATCGTGAATGAATTACTCTTACCAACTCTCAACGCAAATATTTTTCCAAGCTGTACCTCTACTCCGACTATCACCCAATCCAAATGGCATAACAACTCAGAAAGGTAGGTTTTCGAGTGCACGAACTTTACCATGAATTTGTCGTTATGCCCTTTGATCATATAAACATGCCGACCACATTCCAAAATATTATGAATACAATATTAAAGCCATATCTACATCAATTTGTGCTTGTTTTATTTGATGATATACTTGTATAGCTTATCTCTAGCAGTTCACATTGAACACTTCAATCTCATCCTTCACCATCTCGTCGGTAACAACCTATATCTCAAACAATCAAAGTGCTTGCTCGACTAATCATGCATTTGACTATTTGGGTCACATCAAGGACGTTTTAGGCTTCTTCCATCTGCAACTGGAGATGATCTCTGCCATCCTAAAATGTCCATAACCTCAAAACTAAAAGCTACTCTTGAGGGTTTCTTTGACTGGCTGGCTACTACCACAGGTTTGTAAAATATTTTGCTCAGATTGCTGCCCCCTAACTACCATAAAAATGCTTGAGTGGATCGATTCTGCAACTAATGCCTTCAACAAACTAAAGTAGGTGCTGTCTACCTCATTAGTTTTGACTTAACCAAATTTCTCCAAATGATTCACTATCAATATGAATACCTCTGGGGTAGGCATTGGCATGGTATTTCTCCCAATGCAAACAATAAAAAGCTTGATAGAAAATGCAGCAAGCTTCAATGTATGTTTGCAAGATATTTTAAATTTCCAAATTAGTGGCCTGTTAGTATCCAACTTTTATTGGATTCACGTTTACCATTAAAACAGATAATCAAAGTATTCAAGAACTTATGAATCAAGTCAGCTAAATTCTAGCTCAACACTTTCTAATTAAACTTTTGTGCTATTATAACAACATTAAATATAATCCTTGCTTGGACACTGTTGTCTCAAGCGTGCTCTCATTCCAACATGGATCAACTGGTTGTGGGGATGTCCATTATTTTGTTCTAGTCTTATATTTTTACATGCTTGATCAATGATTATATTTGATGAAACTTGATCCATTGATAAATCTCATTCTGCAAATTACAATCAACAATGTGATCTTACATTTTAAGATATTAAGGCAGAATGTTAAAATAAAATTTGAAGGAGAACAATCATTCTCCTCAGTGCTAAATAAGTTTGTGTTTATCCTAGAAGAAGTTAAGATAAAAGGTCTAGATTGGGTGTTGGGTGAGGACACAATTTAATTGGCTTGGTATGTTGGATGCTCTTTATCAATAATGTTGAATCCTGAAAATTTTTGAGCTATTATTTTATTCCAGTAATAAGGGAGACAATAAGACTTTTGATTTTAGTTACATATACCAGTAGTTCTAGCATGTGCTTATGTTATGCTTTTAACTGTATGGATATGGGTGGCCTTTTGCATTAGTATTCTCGTGCATGCTCTCATTTAGAAGGTTCTTTGGGCTTGTATTCTTCTTTTCCTGTCAAAGAAAGAGCGTAGAACTAAATATGTAATGTGAAGCTAGCTATGATTGGATCATGGGATGTATCTTTAGCATGTTATGTTTTATATCTAAATCAAGGCTAGTTTCAATTGTTTAATTCTCTTTTTTTTTTTTTTAACATCCTAAATCTGAAGGGGATGTTTTGAAGGGGCAAGGAGTGATCATTGGGGGACAATCTTGAAAAGGTACTTTTGGTAGATTTCTAAGATGTCATGTTCTGAGAGAAAAAGATGCATTATAAGTTAAATCCACATTGGGAAGGGTGAGGAGATTATTCAATAAAATGTTACACTCAAATATGTGATGTGTCTTTTGGTGCAACTGGGTAGAGTTTGATTATGAACTTGATGGTCACATCGTGATTGAGTACTCCTGTGATGGATAACTTGTAAGTTTCAGTAAGAAGGGTAAAATTGTAAGGTTCAACCTAGCATGGGATAGTCTGGGCCAAAAAAGACTTACTTCACATAATGTGAGTTGGGTTGTTACCTCTAGTATGATTTGCTTTTTTGAGACAAACCAAGTAAAAGCTGTTTGTGACATCCCGAATTCGATGAGAGGAGGGTAGGGGTGATTTTTAAGGCATAAGTTCATGCAAGGAATAGCTCTTGACATGCTTTTAAGAGAAAAGAAGGGGCAAGAATGAACTAAGTTCTACATCAAAAAGGAAGAAAATGTTATCAGGCTATATTAGTAAGTTTAGATCTAAATATGTGACGTCTCTTCGTGTAATAGGTGAAATTTTATTGAGAACTTCATCATTAATCATGCTCATGATATAGAACTCTATATAGAACTCTTAAATGACTTCGTGATACATCATATGAAGAAAGGTAAAACTATTGGATTAGCCTAATACATGATGTGCCAAAGCAGATAATACTTGACAATAGGTGGGTTTCCTTGAGCCAACAACTCTTAACTATTTATCTAACTAACCATATTAATTTTTTGAATAAGAGCAAGGCTATATTACGTTTCACATTTCTGTTTGAAAAGTTTAGGGTGTTATTCACTCCATGCGAACACCATGGATTCATATTTTGCCGGGAAAGATCATCATTAGTCTTCTTTTCCAATTATTTTAACAGCAAGTATTAATATTCCTATAAGATTAATGTGTGTATTATATATTAACTTAATACATTTTGTGACCTGCCCATCATTTGAAAATTTAAGTCGCAAATATGAAATTTTATGAGGCAAATGTGTATTCAAAATATTTTGCTCAACAATTGGAGAATCTAGGATACTAAGTGGAAGAAATTGGGGATGGGGAAGACCGGACAAATGTAAATAGCACATAAAACTTATCTGTTTAGTAGGCTTTGATTGGAGAGACAATACGACGTAGAAAAAGTTTTTACTCACGAAGGTGCGGGAGGGATAATGGGTAACCAGTCGACATTGGACAGGAGCAATGGAGGTGAGCAATAGACATTTACAGCTGGAAGGAAACTAAGGGGTTTGGAGTTTGAGTGGCAGCTTCCGTTTGTTTTGTGGGAGACAAAGGATTGCGTTCGGAGGGAAGATATAGTTTAGTTAATGATGTTTAGAAATTTTATATGGTCAGTGAACTAGATTTATAATTATGTTAAGGACTTAATCAGATCATTATTTGTGTTGAGGTTCCTAGAAGCTCAATCCATTGATGTGCCTACATGCTATGTAGCTCACTTGAAATATTTAACTTCTATCAGCTCTCTGTACATAATAACTCAGATGCATGTGTTAATCATATATTTGCAATTACATTAAACTAATTGTATGAATATAATGAAAAATAACTCTACTCTTGTTCTCTCCCTCTAAAATCCTCCTGATTTAAGGAAAGCAGGGTGAGGATTTTTATGGATTGAGACAATGGGAAGTGTAAACTACATGAATACAAAGATAATGAGATAATAAATATAAAGATAGATATATTTGTGAAGATGGATTCAAACAAAAACAAAATTAATTTTCAGAATAGAATTTGAAGGGCATATTACCCCGTAAGAATATTAAAGTCACATTTTTTATCATAGACATTCGATTTATGGCCAGTTGATTTTCTTCATGCACTAATAATCAAAATCATGATATGCTGAATAATCCCTAAAACCCCTATTTATAGATTTCATTCCTTAATAATAAACTAGAAAACTTAACAGTAAATTATTCACGTAATCCTGACAGAAATGAAAATGTCCAAGTGATCCAAAATGAATCGATCCAAAATTACTAGCACCATCAGCTCTGCTCTACCATACTGTTTGCTTCTCTCCCTTTGCATTTATATATGCTCCCAGCCATGGACATCATTCCTGAAGAATGTTTTTCTACAAATTTGCATATCTTCCTTTCATGGCTATCATTTCCATTTCCATTTCGCTTCGCTTGTCATGTGCATCACCGTTCTCTTGCTACAGCACACATTTTTCGTTTGTTTGTTGTGGCCGACATACTCTTTCTGCCCGGCAATTTTCCTAGCTCATCTTGTTCTAAATACTTCTGGCTCCTTGTTTGGCTGATTTATATGAGCGGAAGAGTGAAACGTGTGTGTATATATATCAACAACAACATCAAACTTTTATCACACTATGTGGGGTCGGCTATAGAAATGATTTTTTCTCCATTCTAATCTGTTAAGAGTCAAATTCTTCTTTAGATTTAATAAAGAAAAAAATGATTGCTATTTAACAGCTTTATAACTAGTGATATGCAGGATTTCAAAACTTTAGAATTGTTTGATTGTCAGTCATATGTATCAAATTTTAAGAATGAATGATTCCTATCATATTAGAATATAATTGTGATTTCAAAGTATAGATTTTCAATTAGCTCTGAATTAAATAGTGGGTTATTATGATGCCATATTGTCATGCTTTTATTGGTGAAATGCATTGATAAAACTAGACTTTTAAGAATTCCTTCCTTTATTTTTCTTCTAATCTTTATTTTTTTACATGCTTGAATAATGCTTTTATTATTACCTATGGGATTGTTTGATTTAAAGTAATTTGAGTTTAGAGTAAAAGGAATGCAAGGATTTTAAATTTTTAGATGTTTAGTTAGGTGAAAAATAAATTCAACTTAATTTGTTGATGCGTTTGAAATTCACATTTTAGTTCATTTTTGGTATATTCAAAGATTACCTAATTTGGGTGATTTCCGAATACACCACATCACCATTCTCACCTACGCTAGCCATTTGCCATTGTCGCGTCACCCCTAGCCCCCGCTACTACCATCGATTGCCTACCTATGCCCATCACCCTCACTGTCTATGATCCCCAACAGCCGCCCGTCATATTTTTAAAATACTTGTATTTGAAATGCATCATAACAACAACAACATGCCTTTATCCCACTACGTGGGGTTACATAATTTTTTTTTCCTATCATGTCCTATTAAGAGTTAAAATCTCATTCAAATGCATCATAACTAACTAAGAAATAATTCATTTCCTTTGATTTGCTTTCAACTAGACAACTTATGCATTTCTACACTGTATATATTTGTTTTACATTGTATTTAAAGCTATTATGAATTCCAAATTTTTCCAAACAAACAACCCTAAATTGATGGAACTTGATCCTCTAGTAATTTTCATGTTGGAAATCACAATCATTGATATCTTCTTAATTTCAAGATAATAAGGCAACAGTTGCAACAATAAAATTGGTAGGAGAATAATCATTCTCCTTAGAGAGGAGAAGAGTCTCTCTCTCTCTCTCTCTCTATATATATATATATATATGCGTGCACGCACGCCCTATTCAAAGTCTAGACTACACATTGGATGAAGACAATACAATCTTCTGACTTTACTTAATAATTGACTTCCATGGATTGCGGGCCATACATCATCATAATTGCAGCTCAATTTCTTTCAAAACTATCATCTTATTGTTCCATATGATTTTGAGAGCTTAGAGGAAAGAAGGAATTCTTCTTCTTTTTTTCTTTTTAATCACTGATGGATGGTTATCTGAATGCATTGGCCAGGTTAGGACATCAATCTTCATCATCACAAATATATTCTACTCTCTTCAAATGTGCTATTTGCCAATTGGACCTTGCTCCTTGTGAAGGCATATCAGTTCATGCTGGTTCCATATTTTCCACTAGCTCAAGGCCATGGGAAGGTCCTTTCCTCTGCGCCGACTGTCGAATCAAGAAGGATGCCATGGAAGGCAAGCGTCCCAGCGGCGTCAAGGTTCCATAATTTTTTTCTTCGCCACCATGTTTATTCTTGATTCTTTTACTGGATAAAAGTTGCTTAGAATATTCTGATATAATTTTTGGTCAAATTGGGCCCAAAAATTGTTCGATTTACTTTGAGATGAGTGCCATATAAATTTTGTTTGTGCAGCGCTAATCTTAAAGCAAATTCACTGCTTTCAAAGTTCATCTTGACTAAAACTTTATCAGGATATTATCCTACACAATTTTTTCCCCCATTTTCTCTGCCATTTTCCTGAACTGTTTGATTATTAAGAGACAAAATAGCTAAAGGAAGTGGTTAGTGATGATGGATGTGGCATTTAAATTCAGTTCTTTTGGAGGGTTTTAATATTCAGAGTGTGAAGTAGTCAGTAACAAAAAGTTCAAAATGTTGTGAAATGAGATCATAAGATTTTTCTTCAATGTACAGTTTATAGCAAGCTTTATGGCTTGATAAGATATTTGTTAGGAATTTATTGGCTAGTGTGCCTTGTTTTTTTGCTCTTATTTTACTGGATAGATGTTCTCCTAATTTTTATAGCATTTGTTTATGTGTTTAATGGTTCGAATTTGAATCATCCTAATACACATGGGTTTGGCTAGACTGGGAGTGAGTTTGTTGGCTTGTGAGCCAGCTCAAACTCCACTCACTAGTGAGTCAAGCTATAAGAGGCATGAGTCCGAATTCGAATTTAAATTTAAGCTCATATATTATACGAGCTCCAACTCGAACTTGGCTCGGTTCGGCTCATTGGCTTGTTGAGGCAGCTCTATTAATATTAATGAACATATCGGTTTTTAAAATAGACTAATTAATTACTTTTTCTTCATATTTAAAACAAAAAATTAAGCATTTGAGTTGTGCTTGAGGCTTATATTTTTCATTTTGGCTTAGCAAATGAGCTTGAGTTCAATCAATATTAATGAACTTGAAAAGAACACATATACTACCTATGGTCATTAACAAGGGATCCTTAATGTACACAATAGTCCATCTGTTGGTGAAGACTGGAAACTTATAATACACGCTACAATTCATCTATGAGCTCCACACAATAATTTGCCTATGGGCAAGGGCAAGGAGCTCGTGTCAAACAAATCAACTTGCATGCAGGTGAGAATAGGGGAACTCGTAATGGATAAGATAATTATCCTACGAGAAGCACTAAAATTTATAATTTCAATTTAATGTATAAATGTTATAAACTATGTTAAATTTAAACTTAAATGGGCTAAAGGAACTAAACATCTCTCTTATTTGTAGTTAGAAGAAATCTAACGTGCTTTCTTTATGCCATCAGATCCACAACATTCATACAAACAGACAAAAGTTGTTTCTTGAATTTTAAATAGAATTTTACGTACATTTTAATAAGTCATTTATGCAAAGCAACACATTTAAATATTTTTAAATCTTCCTCGTGAATTAAAATATAATTTTCTAATCATAAGGCCACGGCCTTAAAAAGCATGTCACTGCCTTGAGAAGTGTGTAGTAGCCTTGAGGCGAGCATGTGATTGCTTTGAGAAGTGTGTTATCTCTTTGGGAAGTGTGTCACTGTCTCGAAAGTATGCAACAAGCTAGCAAAGCATGTTGTCTTGAGAAATGTGTCGAGACATTGAAATGTGTGAAAATAATTAAAAGGGTTTAAACACATTATGCAAATGCATTAAAATATATGCAAGTATATCATGATAACACATTGAAAATGTTATCATTGAAAACTATGTGACGTATTGAATGCATATGTACGTATCGTGCAAGTGCACTAAAAAACATGCAAGTGTTTAGTGCAAATGCATCAAAAAGGGTGCACATCATTTAAAGATAAATTTTAGTTCTCTCAATCCGCTTTGATAAATGTGCTAAATATACAAACATAAATATCTGAGAATACTACATGAGGTTTAAAGCTCATTAAGATCCTATTTTCAAACTAATTACCTGCAAGTGCTCCGACTAATATGCTAAACTTGCAAACATTGATGTAAGAGAATGTTGCATGGGGTTTAAAGCTCATTAATGTAAGATTCTATTTAAACTAATTACCCGCATGTGCTTCAACCATCTCATTTAACACCGAAACCTATGGTTTGAGAACGATGTGCGAGTAAAATTTTGAAGTCTAATTCTCCTCCTTGAAAGGACTAGAGTCAATACAAGTTGAATTAATAAGTGAACGCAAAATTGCAATTTCATAGGAAGATTTTATTTTAAGTTCATATTAGGCCTTCAAAGGCTCTTTAAATGAAACTCATCGTAGAAACATAATATCTCAGTTACTGGCGTTCATATGATAACTAACAAGGTCAATAATTGAACTAGATTATATGTTAACGAATGAATAGAATTGAACACATTCAAATAACCAATTATTTAAATCCCCGATGATGGTCGTGTGGAAGATGAATCTCAATAGTAAGTAACTCTACCTTTTAAATGCCCCTCAATACTAATAAAATATAAATATTTTCAAGTAACTTTAACATTACATTGATGATGACCTTGTTGAAAGCTAATTTAATTGAAAGGATTAATTTTTAAATTCTACTAGAATCCGAAAACTTAATAACTATAAAAAAATTAATATTTAAAATTGAAATTAATCATCTAATAACTTAAAGTAAAACACATCTACCCTCTACAACCATTTAGCTAGGATGATGAGCTCAAGAATAACTCTATCTCACAAAGAATGAATGCCAAATCGAGAAAATCACTAAGATTCATTTCAAATAATTTTTTGTTAGTAATGACACTACATTTTTCCTCTAACTGGTGGCTTAGTCAAATCGCTCCATAGAAGTTGTAGTTTGGTCAAACAGCTCTACGAGATAAATAGTTATGACTAATCCTTTAATCGGTGGCTTGGCCAGAATGGCTCCACATGGAAACAAATTATGATTGTGGCCCTTTGACCTGGTGGCTTGGTCGAATGACTCAACTATATTATAATCATAGCTAAAAGCTCATATGTTCCCCAATGAGTAATGCCCATAAGTAATGAATCATAGGGTATAATTAATAGTGCACAAGCCTTCTATTAGCTAAGGTTGATTTGAATTCATCCCATAAATAAATATTCACCCAAAGTCTACAAGATATCATTGTATGAAGAAATCCATGATTGCTGATAAGGATTCTTCGGTAAAGTTGGATAAACTATCTTCATTAAGTAGACTAGGGATAATGATGACCTTGGATTATAGAACTATGAGATCTTAATCAGGTTCATCATCATTCTCTTCACCGTCCATTTTAAGTGTAAGGTGGTAAATTTTTAATATTAAATATTAACTAAAACATCTATATCCGCCGTTGATACTATATATCAAGTATTTAATGTCTATTTAGTGGCTAGCCTTAATAGAAAGTGCTCTCTCATTATTGAGAGGGGTAATTAACTATGAGGGCATGCACCTATAAAAATTCAGAGAACTCATATCTTAAAAGTCATCATTACGAGTAAAAAATCTCTGGGCAGTATCTTATCTCTATCTAATTTGTTTTCCAAAAATTTCCCCTGAAATATAATTCATTAAAACTTTCCTCGAATATATGGGGAGAGGCCGGGGCCCCAAATGTAATGTCCCAAAATCAAATTTTGGATGATTTTCCTATTTTAATCTCTTCTTTAATCAATATGAGCTTATATGAATCTATCAATAAAAATCAATCCAACAAAAGAAATTAAAAATTATATACATCAAAATATAATTTATATTAATTCCTCAAAATTCATATACAATAGCCACTAGGCCAATCCATTTATTCATTAGTCTGTCTTTTAACTCTTGACTACAAAAGAATAAAACTAAAGAAAATATAGAAACAAAATAAAACTTGAATCTCAAAGTTGTCATAGATCCACTAGATCCTAACCCCTTCTTAAAAATATGTAAAATCACATAGTGAGTTGACAACTTAGTGGGTTATTAAAACTTACAACTGAAATCAATGCAAGATAATATGAATAGCATGGATGTTTATTTAATTATTATCAGTATGAACATTTAATTATAAAAACATGTAATAATCAATGAAAATGTAACAGGTCATATAATCTATAAATCTATAACTAGAGCATTGATTAGTAACCAAGTGAACATATATAAAAGGTCAATAAACTCTATCATTTCTACATCAATTTGTTAAGAACAATTATATCTATATTGGTTTTGGAAATCTATATACTTATCATAGTTAAATGCATGTCATATAGTGTTGATGCTATGTATGTATTTCATGTCTTATTCCAATGCAGTGTAACATACTAGTGTAGCATATCATGTATGTTGTATAATCCATATGAATCATATATTCATATATCATGTAGTTCTTATAATTTATAATTAATGATTTATATCTTCTATAAACTCTTATATATGTCTTATATATATATATATATATATATATCACAATTATATCATATATCATATATAAATCATACCATGTCATATTTTTATGCAATATATCATATTTACTCCTACCATATGCATATGCAAGCGCTATAAGCAAAGCATATAATTATCTGTGATATTTTTCTCTTGTATCTAATCCTGTAGGCCAACCTTACTGGAATCAATCTCAATCACAAGTCATTTAGGTCATGTGACTTTCATATCAGAAGTCATCACTTATTGTATGTTAGCATATCATAGCTATGTTATAACAAGTATGCATGGTATATAAGCATATAAAAAGATTTTAACAATTATTTCTCAAATTCTTAAATTTATCCAAATTAATCAGTTAGGATATTTCCCCCAAACTATAAAAATATTCGGTAAAAATTTAATATATTCCAGTCAAAATACTCATATTAACGATATTTGGGTGAAGGGTTGCTAAGAATTAAAATATCACAACTTTTATATATTTTAACCAAATTAAATACATAAAACACAAAATATGCAAAATCATTGAAATCAGAGGTTCAGAGGTAGGGTAATGATAGTCTACCTCAAGATAAACAATTTTTCAACAAGATTGACTAACGAAAAATGCTCTATGACCTTCAAATTATATATATATATATATATTTGTCTCCTTTATTTTCCCCTTATTTTCTTTCTTTTCTTCTGTATTTACCTCTATGTTAGCTAGCCGAATGAGATAAAAGGGGATTTAAGGGAGTGGATAAAGATATATAGGAATAAAACAATAATATAATATCATATAATTATATAAATTATTTAGTTTTAAATACAAAAATCATATAAATCATTTTATAACTTCAAATTCAGAACTCCAAAAAATTATAGAAAAATATTCATAAAATAGTCTATCATTTTTTTTAAAAAAATGGGTGAAATTAGTTTGCAAAACGGACACCTAACGATCTAACAACTCCCAATCCATTTATTCATTAGTCTGTCTTTTAGCTCTTGACTACAAAAGAATAAAACTAAAGAAAATATAGAAACAAAATAAAACTTGAATCTCAAAGTTGTCATAGATCCACTAGATCCTAACCCCTTCTTAAAAATATGTAAAATCACATAGTGAGTTGACAACTTAGTGGGTTATTAAAACTTACAACTGAAATCAATGCAAGATAATATGAATAGCATGGATGTTTATTTAATTATTATCAGTATGAACATTTAATTATAAAAACATGTAATAATCAATGAAAATGTAACAGGTCATATAATCTATAAATCTATAACTAGAGCATTGATTAGTAACCAAGTGAACATATATAAAAGGTCAATAAACTCTATCATTTCTACATCAATTTGTTAAGAACAATTATATCTATATTGATTTTGGAAATCTATATACTTATCATAGTTAAATGCATGTCATATAGTGTTGATGCTATGTATGTATTTCATGTCTTATTCCAATGCAGTGTAACATACTAGTGTAGCATATCATGTATGTTGTATAATCCATATGAATCATATATTCATATATCATGTAGTTCTTATAATTTATAATTAATGATTTATATCTTCTATAAACTCTTATATATGTCTTATTATATATATATATATATATATATATATATATATATATATATATATATATATATATATATATATATATATATATATATATATATATATATATATCACAATTATATCATATATCATATATAAATCATACCATGTCATATTTTTATGCAATATATCATATTTACTCCTACCATATGCATATGCAAGCGCTATAAGCAAAGCATATAATTATCTGTGATATTTTTCTCTTGTATCTAATCCTGTAGGCCAACCTTACAGGAATCAATCTCAATCACAAGTCATTTAGGTCATGTGACTTTCATATCAGAAGTCATCACTTATTGTATGTTAGCATATCATAGCTATGTTATAACAAGTATGCATGGTATATAAGCATATAAAAAGATTTTAACAATTATTTCTCAAATTCTTAAATTTATCCAAATTAATCAGTTAGGATATTTCCCCCAAACTATAAAAATATTCGGTAAAAATTTAATATATTCCAGTCAAAATACTCATATTAACGATATTTGGGTGAAGGGTTGCTAAGAATTAAAATATCACAACTTTTATATATTTTAACCAAATTAAATACATAAAACACAAAATATGCAAAATCATTGAAATCAGAGGTTCAGAGGTAGGGTAATGATAGTCTACCTCAAGATAAACAATTTTTTCAACAAGATTGACTAACGAAAAATGCTCTATGACCTTCAAATTATATATATATATATATATTTGTCTCCTTTATTTTCCCCTTATTTTCTTTCTTTTCTTCTGTATTTACCTCTATGTTAGCTAGCCGAATGAGATAAAAGGGGATTTAAGGGAGTGGATAAAGATATATAGGAATAAAACAATAATATAATATCATATAATTATATAAATTATTTAGTTTTAAATACAAAAATCATATAAATCATTTTATAACTTCAAATTCAGAACTCCAAAAAATTATAGAAAAATATTCATAAAATAGTCTATCATTTTTTTAAAAAAAAATGGGTGAAATTAGTTTGCAAAACGGACACCTAACGATCTAACAACTCCCAAATGTAACAACATGTGTCAAATTTAGACATTACCCCAAAAATTAAGAAAATATTATTCTAAATAAAACATAATAATATCTATCTTATGGCTAAGATGATTTTTAAATTTGAATTATAATGACTCCTAAAAAATTATTTAATTCAACCAAAATATTAGCTGTTACACCAAAAGCTCAAATTTTCATAGCCCACATCTAACATTTTTCAAAGATGACTTAATTTGAAGGTAGCAAAGTTGATGGTCAATCCTAAGGCATCAATTTGTGTATGAATCATAACCTCACAATGATAGATCTTTGAAGTTTTTGAATATTTTGAACCATATAATTGAACCATCTTGTTCTTCAAAACAAATTATTCAATGAGATTAAAATATTCAACTACTGTTGTTCCTTTTTTTAAGATTATTGTGCGATTCAATTTTTATTGTTTGAACATATACACTAATTTAGTATATATTTAAAAGATTATATAATTTAAGTTAGAGTATCTCTCTATTAAACATGATAACACTCATACTATAATCTCAATGAATAATTCAACCCAATTACATTCACAAACTAATCACATTGAGATTGAGCATTATAACATTAAAGATGAGCAAAACATTAATTAACAAGCAAATATGGAGATTAATTAGAAGCTTTGGTTTAAGTAATTAATTTGTTAATAATTAACTTAGAAATTTTCCAAAATGGTTTGTTAAATTATTTTTATTAAGTATCAATTATAGTTTTAATTATGTAATTAGTTTATGATTCAAAGGTAAGTATTAAATTTCTTATTTAATAAATTCAATGTTAAAAATTGTATATTGTTAGTTTAATAGCTTAGGTAACTTGATTTTTGTCATTTAAAATTAAAATTCATCTCAAAATGTATATTTAGCACTATTTTATTGGGAATGGTGACTCAATGCACAAATTTAGGTTTCATTCGAGACAGCTTTCCTATTACTTTTTAAAATAGTTTTTAGTATAAAAATATCTTGAACTAAGTTTTTTTTATATTTTAAGCTCTACTATGTGTGTGATTTCAAAGTCATCTTATAACGTGAATGTGAAGTGAAGACCGAGTAATATATTGAACTTAGGCTTTGTTAGGGGCGATTTTTTTACTACTTCTTAAAGCAGAAGAAATATGTCCCATGCAAACTAAACCTTAGACTTTATTTAAGATAGTTTTGTTACTGCTTTATGAAGCAATTTCTTAGTTCAAAGTTCTTTTTGAATTTAAAATTTTATACTAGAAATCTACTTCATAAAATAATAAGAAAGTTATCCCAAATTATGCCTTAATATGCTGTGTGACACAAATGTTGATGTATATCTTCTCACTCTACCAATAAATATGTTCAAAATAAAAAAAGCTCAAAATGAAATGCTTGAATTGAAATAAAAGTCAAAATCTATATGAGAAAAAGGAAAAAAATTAAATAACTTATATCAACAAGCAACCTTTACAAGGATTATATTAGCAACTCAAGTAATCTATTCAATTTTGCATGGACCAAGCTAATCAAGTCGTGTTGTTATTTTGAATTGGATTCAACCAAATCTCTAAGCAATTGAGCTAACACTTTAGTAACTTGAAGTCGCTTAAAGAAGTTATTCTATAAGTTGTTTCTAAACTCAACAAATGATTTTGACATTAATGTTATTCATTCTTGAGCAAATTGAAGCCACTAGGGGTAAGGTCTAGTTGCCAATAAACTTGTAAATGGAAGTCACACAAGCATTCAAAAGCTACTATATAACTCAATCAAGTCATGGAAGATTACTTCAATGAATCATTCTAAAAAATCTCACCCTTTATTTAGACTTTGTCAAGTGCCCTCTATGTACTTGGATAACAATAAAACACCTGCACTTTTTTATTTTAGGGTTTAGGGTTTCGTTAAATCATGCTATATAATTTTAGTAATATGTATATGCTCATATGACACCGAACCGCAATCTAAACTTATGAATAAGAGGCATGAAGATAAATATGAGACATTAAGTAGTTTTTTCATCATTAAGGCTTCGTTTGAGGCAGCTTTCTTATTACTTCTTAAAACAGCTTTAATATAAAAATTTTAATTTTTGTAGTAGAAAGGTGCTTTGAGAAGTAGAAAGAAAGTCGTCCCAAACGAAGCCTAACTTTTATGAAGTCATATTGTTAAAGGTTTAGGAAGAATTAGTTCCTTTTCATGTAGTAAAAAATTTCTTACAGGTGTTTGAGATGTTTCTCCCATGCTAATCAGTCGTGTATGAAAATGACATTCATATAAACATCAAGAATAGCCTTATAATGCCATTGACACACTTCAATTTAGTCAAGTTTTATTATGTTATATTCATTCATTTAAAAAAAGTTTGTATTATCTCTTTTCTCAGCAGATAAGTTAGTCAATGCTTCACTAATTGATGAAGTGTAAGAAAAACCATATGTCAAATAGTTCATTTGAGCACCTTATAGGAACATAGAATTATGTCACATGTCTCTCTTCTTGCATCATCATTATGTTTGTTGAGTGCATGTTGGGAAATATCAACTTTGATGTTAAATGCTTTATGTAGATTCAACAAGGCTAATACTTGAGCTGGCTTGTCCTTCCTTTGAGAAGAAGGATCATACCTTATATTTTTGAATCATGAGAAAATTTTCTTGGCCATTATCAATGAATCCAGCAGTATCACGAGCATAGATAAGTTCTGGATTAACCTTGTTACATAGTGGCACATTTTTGTGAATCTCCACATATCAATCATAATATGTGGTTGTAGTGAATATAATATGTCTTTGATCTTTTCGTAGTCAATTTTAATCTCCTTATCACTAATTTTGACACCCAAGTAGACTATGTTTTGGATAGTTGGGCATGAAAACATTCTCCCACTCTACTGACCAAATTAATAGCCACCCTTTTAGTGTCTTCAAGGCATACAAGCTTTAATTGAGATCTAAACATGATGGAAACTCCTCATCTACTTTATATGCATGGACACTAGCTACTCAAATGACTTCTTCATGCATGTGACCCCATGAAGCATGTGATTATTTGAAAGCTTCTTCCATACAGGGGCGGATCTACAGTGGGGGCCATGGGGGCACATGCCCCCATTGGCCCAACAATTAAATTCAATTTATTTTAAATTATATTAGTATAATAATTAATATATAAGGATTAAATCTAATTTCTAAACTAATTAGTCATCCCCATCTACCTTCATGCTCCGCCTTTGCTACAATTTTTTTTCCAAATGACATGGACGAATTTCTCTCCTGTTCTCTCTCTCTCTCCCCCCTTTATCTCACCCCTCTCTCCCTCTTTTTCTCTTTGGCTCTCTCTCTTTACTTTCTCTCTCATACTTTCTATTTGCCCAATATTACTGCCATCATTATAGCTCTCTTTTTCTGGAAATTAGACTTATAGCTGTTGACCTCGAATTTGTCAAACCCTTGGGTTCCATGGGTCAGACCATGGTCATTGAGCTCATACCCATGTCTTGGGTCAACCGGGTTGATCGAGTCAACCCAAGTTGACCCATTGAGCCCTGATGGGTCTAATTAAATTCCAATTCATTTCAAACTCTTTTTGGACTCAAACCCCCACCCCTTTGGGCTTAATTGACTATGTTGACCAAGCCAACCTTTGACTTGGTCAACCCAAGTCTTAATGGGTTGATTTGACCTATTTAAACCCAATTAGAGCCCATTTAATGCATTTAAAGCCCTATCAATGGTCTATAATTTAAAACCACGGCTCAAATACTCTGATTTCCTTCCCGATTGAAGGGAGATCTAATCCAAGCCGTCGATTAGAAATTCTTGAGCTTTAAATATTCTTTGTAGGGTTCCAAATAGAGGATCTTGGCTTTGGCTCTCCACCTAAGGCCGCCAAGATCGAGACCTATCGTTTGTGAACTCCCTTAGCTTCCTTCCATATTTCCAGATCGAAATCCACTGCTAAATCCCTGCGATGACGAACTTTCCGACTACCTGAGTCCAAGGACATTCCAAGGCTTCTTCTGATTGATCTAAGGTGAATCGGAGCTTGAGTTCAACTACGAAAACATACGAGGACAATCTACAAGCTCAACCGTGTCAAGAAATTGAAGATCAAACGGTTAGATCTCTAAAAAATCCTTAGAATATGTCACTATATACATGGTAAAATAGCTTTCTAGAAAGCTAAATTTAAGATAAACAAACACCAGCCCATGATTTTTGTTCATGTGTAGAGCTTATGTTTAAAATTTCATAAAATTTTGTTCAGTCATTTGCGAGAACGAAGCAAAAATCATTCTAGGGTTTCAGTTCGGTTCTATTGAACTGGACGAAATCGCACCCGTTGATTTTGGGATCAACGACTGTGATCTCGTTAATCCGTGGTTGGTCCGAACAGCACATCCCGCTGTGTAGGACAAGTTCCCATCTAACTTGATCATGGCCGTCGAATCGATACATCGTGTGATCCGACGGTCCGTGGTAATGCTGACTATTTTAAGTAAATATCGCATAAGTCCCGCCGCTGCCATAATCATCAGGCAATGATTGGCGGTGGCGCCAATCATTGCATATGATTGGGGCGTCGCCATCGTAGACCGCGGAACCAACCCGCAGCCGCCAACTATCAGCCCGAGGGATTTTCTTTAATTTTTTATTTATTTTAAATGATTTAAAGCTATTTTAACTTTAAAAATCATATAAAAAATTTATCCAAAAAATATGTATAATATATCAAATTGATCATATTTTCGTTCTCCTTAATTTAAAATTATTTTCAATTAAAAATATTATGTCGATTTTAAATTATTATTAGAATAGTAATTTGACCCTTTATTATTATTATTATTACTTTTAAATTATGATTATGTGTTATTATCTGTTATTTTATTATCATTGTTATTATTATTTTCTATTAAATTATTTTATTATTATTATTATTACTAGTATTATTATTATTATTATTATTATTTATTTGTTTATTATTATTATTATTAATTATTTATTATTATTATTATTATTATTATTTTAAAACTATTATTATTATTATTATTATTTTATTAAATAACATTAAATTTTAGAAGCTTTTTTATTTTAATTTAATTTTATTTAATAATTATCTTTAAATATTAATTATTTTTAAAATTATTTTAAAATTACCCTTTTAAAGCATTAAACTTCGAAAATCAATATATTTTCCATTTTAAACAGGATTTTGGCGTGAGATACCTCGTTCTTTTCAGAAAAATATATATTTTTATTTAAAAATATTTTTAGATAGCAAGTTTCTTTTTCTAGTTTATTTCTATTTTACTTAATTACTTGGCTATTTAAATATTATTTAAATACTTATTATCCTAATTATTTTGAAAGTACCAAATTATTTTGAAATCATTTTGAATCCTCTCTTGGGTGGCCAGTGGATCCCTCATACACATATGAACTAAATTATTTTTAATTATATTAACTTTAAATCTGTATATTTATATATTTAATATATATGTATTTTAACCTATTTTAAAATTATATGCAATTAAATTACTTTAATCTTGGGGGATCTATTTCATAAAGTTTTAAACATAGGACTTACTAATGAATAGCATTCATGGAGGAGTGGATTAATGAATGATTGAGTTCCAATCATTCACTAATCACTTTGTTAAGCGAGCTCCATTTCCTTTATCATACTTTGAATGTGTAGGATGCACGAGCACCTAGTTTAGGCTCTCCTAGATCTAAGAACATGGTGTGTTTACTACTTTTGTGTACTCCCTGCATTATTACCCCAAGGGTTAGCTCAAGACTACATTTAAACCTACCAACATAGTGACACCCTAAGGACAATAATTAAGAACCCATCTAACGAACTTAGAAAAATTCTAGGAGCTAGGATAGATCACTAATTGACATGAAAACTTTAACATTTAAATTTAGCGACATCTTAAACATTTCAAAATTTTCTAGGAATTTTTAGGGCTCTTTAGACCCCTTAATTAACCAATCCTAATTTACCCGATAATTAGGGTGAGATAACTTCTAAAAAATCTAATAATCCATTTCAACTCAGAAAAATATCCATAATAACTCAAATTGTTCAAAATTTAGTCCTTAATCTTAGATAATTAGAAGCCCTTAGTTTGACCTCAATTTGTTCCTTAATTTTAACTTTAATCAAAATTACCTTTTTGCCCTTTTTAGATAATTGAAAATTATTTAAAATTCTAAATTTTCTCCAAACCCTTGAAAACACTTTCTTAGGTCATTTTTGAACTTTGGGGCTGATTCCAATCAATTTGGAGCTGATTTGGAGCAAAATCATAAAATCACCCCTAATTAAGTAGTTTTAATAATTCATTAATTGCTCAAAACTTTGAAAATTTATAACTTAGCATAGGAAACTCCAAATCCAGCAAACATAAAGCCTAACTACTCACCTTAAGCCCTAATATTTACCTATAATGGTAGGAACCCAAAACTTAGCCCATTTTCTATAGTGACATTTTGGACTCCCTTAACCCAGCGTATAGGAGGACCCCAGACTTTGCAAAATTGGCTAATATAATTTAAACTTCTAATACCATTACCCTATTCATTAAAAAGTGATCAACAAATTAAATTAATTAAAATAGACCCTAATTCAATAATATTTAAATTTTAATTAAATTTTCCTTTTCTAGCCTTTAAACAAATTCCAACCTTAGGCAACTTCAATTAATCATTATATATATGATCTATCCAAAATCACACAAGCCTTATACACACATATAATTAATTACTAGGGCACCACTTCTAGACTTAGGCTAGGCCGATGTTTACTTTTTTGCTGTGTGCCAGATTTTCTGAGGTTTTACTACATGTTGTGAAAATCGATTGTTGTGTTTGCTTACTTTTATTATACTCTATGTATTGATGTGATAGGCAATAGATTTACCTATAAGTTAGGATTGACTTTTTTATACTAATGATGTTTGCTGCATGTGGTCATGCTTATGCAGCGCTAAATAAAAGGGAGATAATTATCATGATTTAAAACTAATAATATTTTGTGCAGGTGCTGTAGAATTTGCTGAGCCCCCTAAATAAATGAGGGCTAAGAATCATAATTATAACTACTACAGGTGCTCCAGAAATCGCTTAGCCCTCAAAGTAAATTAAGAGCATGGCCAAGTGTGAATGTGATGAGCATTTTTCTCTTTATATAAACTACTTAGGATTTTTATTAGGATAACCTTGTAGGAGAGTTTAGAATTTATTTCTTTTTATTAATGTAAATTGTTTGTAATATTGGTGAGTGTTGTGAAAATAACTTTGAGTCGGGATATTCTTATCCAACTCGAATTCCAAAAGAAGAAGGCATCCTCAAATGGGAGAGTCTTCTTCTATTTAGAAGATCAAGTTTGGATGGCTATTAGATATCCAAAGAGAAAGGGCAATACCCCTTTAAGGGGAAATTGTCTCTTCGTTTGGATATTTAAGGTATGACGAATCAAAGGAGTTCTAAGGAGGAGAGACCCAAGGAGTCCAAAGGAGAAGAAATCTGAGAAGTCTGAAGAGTTAAAGACCCAATATCCCACTCAAAGTCATTTGCGTCAGTCATGGGCTTAGAAATCTGGATTATTAGTAGTGGTGCCTAGCCACTTTACTTTTCTGCAGACCCCAAGTTATAATTAAGTGCAGTTGGTCTATGGACATTTATTAATTAGTTTGATCATTTTGTTGTATTTTATTTATGAATGATTGCCTTTAGGATTGCATGTCTTTCTCAATTTATTGGCGACTTTCATGTTGATTTTATTTTAACATGGATTTTGTTAGGCTCTTTAAGGACTAAAATATTTTCTACTCATAAATAATCTCTAAAATTTTAAGAATTAAATAACATATAAACCTAACAACCTAAGGAACTGCCGGAATTGTTCGAGGTCACATGCATATCAATACATTTTTCTCTTTCCTTCTAAAGAGACACTTCCCCGCCTGCGAGTAAAGTCTGGATAATCTGATCTATGAGGATGAAGTGTCGGACCTGAGAAAGACTAATCTCCTTCTAAAAATTATTTTTTATATAAGCATGTTTTTTATAAAATCTAAAGCATACATGATTTTTGATCTTCTAAACTAGCATGCATTGCATTAGAAACTTATTAAATTAAAATTTAATTACATTATCTCTAGGAGCATTTACCCAACATAAGAATAAGACCACTTAGGAGCTCTCTAGATGTCGGCCTTAACTTCAAAAAATTAAACCAACAATCTATCTTTCATAAACGACCAGACAACATGGTTTTAAATTAATTAGGTGGTTAGCTGTCTCCCCAATCTAGGCCGGGGTAAGTCTAGGTTTTGCATTGCATTAGCAAGGACATAGGTGTTAGTGTTGTGTATAGAACACTAAACCCAAGTTAGATTTAGGATTCAAGGCTACTACATTCAGTCTTATAGTATGATTAAATAGTGGATAAGTCTCTTCTCTTCAGGGACTATAAATTCTATTTATTTGCGTTACATGGATGACGCCACATCCATCTTTCTCTCATGTATATGTTGATTGCTTGACTTTTTCTCTAGTTTCCTCTTTAATACCTTAGTCCCTCCAAATACTAGTATGAACCCTACATGTTGACTAAGCCCTTTGAACCCTTTCTTTCCATTTTAATAGGACTTCCTAATCTTAGCCCTATGTGCCAATCCCATTTTGGAAAGAATAATATAGGATCCTTAATCGAGAGTCTTTTTGGGCTCCGGCCTGAGATATAAGAAAACATAATTCCACCATCTAATAAACCCCTCTTCGAGTTGATATATCAGGTTGGGGGAAACCCGTGACTTTGATTAGGTCGCATATATTACTACCCATCCGGGTACGCTAGCGAGAGCTGATATCCTCAATGGTTAGTCATATGCACGATCTAATCTGCCCTTCCATCGACCCCTTTGTTAGGAGCGCTGAGGCCCACGATCATCTCTATCCCTCGGGGTAGGTGCAGTCGTATACCCCTCTGCAATCCTGCAGCCGTAGCGGTGTCCTTTCGGAGGTCCACAATAGCTACTCATTTTTTTAAATAATAAGAAAGAGATGTGCTGCATAAAAAGACAATAAATTAATTAATAAATAAAAAGTTTTAATAAATCTTAGTAATTAACTTAATTAATTTAATAAGGTTAACTTTAATTTTTTTATTATTTATGATTTTCTTTAGCTAATGTGCATGGGTGGATCTAGCTTCTTTTTTTAGGGTGGGCAATTTTTTTTTTGTGGGGGATGGGCAAAGATGCTTAGGATTGATAAAATTAGATAAAAAAAAAATTTTAAGAGGGGGTAAAATACCCAAAATATTTCATAATATCCCCTCTAAAATTTATTTTCTTTTAGGGTGGGCAATTGCCCGCCAAATTAATTTAGAAATAGGTAGAATATTATCTTATAATTTAAATATAATTAATCTAAATTTAATTTAAAATTAAAGCTTAATTCAATTAATTCAAATAAAATATTCCTAAGTATAAAATTAATTTATTTTAACTCAATTAGTTAACATTCTTAATTTCTTAATGAATGATAAGAGAGAGAGTGATATATATATATATATATATATATATATATATATATATATATATATATATATATATATATATATATATATATATATATATATATATATATATTTCTTTTTATATATATACATTTCTTTTTATAAATATATATTTTATTGTATTTTTTATTTTTTAATTAAAAAAATATGTCATGAATTGTAATTACATTAAAAAAATGAAAATTTGAAAATAATTTAATGACTAGTACTAATTTGTGCCCCCATTAAAATTTTTTTTGGCTCCACCCCGGCTTCCATAGTCACCAACTCCTCATAACTTGATGGTAGTTTGTTAGATAACTTAGATATGTGATTATAAAATTTCCTTTATAATTAGTTGTTCAATCCCCATTTCTTTGGCATCAATATTAGAGGACAAATAGTTTTTCTTCTAAAAAAAAAATCATCTTTCACTCTCTCCCTCTCTTTATATACATAATATATGAAAATTTGACTTTATATGCCTCTTAATGCACCTATTTGGACATATATATTTATTATATATTTATTTGGAGAAATATATTCAATAATTTATTTTGGTCAAAATTACTCTTGAAATAGCAATATAAGCCATATTCCTTGATAATGCAAATGTTTGAACAAGATAATGGCTCAATCATGTCTCTTCCAAGCAACATTTATCTTCTATATCGAGTGATCCCTTTGTTATAAATCATGAACCACTTTAAATGAGAAGTTCATACATATATTTTTTTCATTACGTAAGTCTGAATGCATTCACCAACCCTTAGAACACTAATAATCCTAATTGTAATAGGAATGTGATGAAAGGAGAACCCTATGCTTAAAAAATTAATAAGATTCAAACTTCATATTCAGTACTTTTCGAATAAGGTTTGGACATGTATTTTTAACCTAGAGTTCTACTATTATATATAAAACTAGTTCCAAACAAGAATTGAACATAATACAAATTTGTAATAAGAATTTTGAATCTTATTCTGACGATAATTGAATCATTTTCAAATCTAAGGTTCTAACCTAATGTTTCAATCTTTTATTCTTATGTTATTAGATACATCTTCTTCTTTCTTTTTTTCTTTCTACTGTAATATAAGAGGATTGGTTCCATCACAAGAATACATGAATGTATATGTGCATCAATTTTTCTTGAATGGTTTACACATTCATTCAACACCATACTCTCATATGTGCATCATTTAATGATTTGATATTACTGAGCACGTGATTTTAATTATTGAGTATGTAATATAAGATTCTGATTTGACACTGATATAGAATAATTGAATGTCACGTGTCTACTGATTTGATAATACTGCATTATTATAAATTTTGGCAGTCTTCATAGATGCTTTAATTTTATTGATTTATGATTTCTATATTTATTGGATAACACTTTTATGACATATGATTTAAGAATGATTGTTTAATATAGAACATATTTCGTTAGTATATAGCTTAAATATTCTTTGAATGTAAATAAAAATTAATCAAATCATATTTGAATATATTCAAATATTGATAGAACAATAATCAAATAATAATCAAATCATGTTCGAATATATTCAATCACAATTAAACTATATTTGAAGGCATAATTATAACTCATTTATACTGAGTTAAATTATCTATCTATTTAAAATAAGTTCATACTTTATTCATTAAATGATATTTAAATATGATTTGAATAAGATTAAATAATATAATTTTTGATACTTTGAATCATGCTTGAACATGATTCAGATAAGGTTTGAATATAACACTCGTATATGTTTTAACAAGTATCCTATGTGAGAGGGTCTCCTGAAATATCCTTTAAGAAACTACCAGCTTATCTAATTATGCTTGATACGTCATCAAAAAATTATCATGATCGGGCATGAATCTTGATGCAAAATCAAGTTGAAAACTTCATAAATTAAAATTGGGACCATCCGAACTCCGATTTCAGCAAACTTACAGTCAAACTGAACGTCTCAAGAATATGAACCCAATGACACCAAATCCAACCCAATTTGAGCCCAAATGGATCCAAATCAAGGGTTAAAAGCACTATTGAATGGTTTGAACCACAATTTGGATTACCAAACAATTTCCAAATATAACGTGCTTATAATTGAATCGAGCGGCTTGACGAGACAAATCCAACGAGCCCAAGGTCATCGAATTCCAACATCACTAAGACATTCAAATGTCCATCAAATGGTCCATGATCAAGGGATTCAATATCGGCTGTCCATTCAACCACTCCCCATTTTTCCTTGATCTCCCACTTATTTACGGGCCATGCCACTCCAAAAATTTATAAATAGAGCACAATTTTCTCTTGAAAGGGGACCCCAAGCCAAAGGATTCACGAGAGAGATCAGAGATCGTTCTTGCCTCCTTGCTCCTCAACAACCGCCAGAGTTTTACTGGACCACCGCCTAACATCGTTTGCTCCGCTGGACAACCACTTGTGGCCCTTACCTCCACCGGACCACCAATTGAGGCCCTCACCTCTGCCAGACCACCACTTGAGGCTTTCACCTCCGTTAGACCACCGCTTGAGGCCCTCACTTCCGTCGGACCACCGCTTGAGGTCCTCACCTCCACTGGACCACCGCTTGAGGCCCACACCTCCGTCGAACCACCGCTTGAGGCCCTCACCTCCACCGAACCACCACTTGATGCCCTGAGCTTAGCAGGACCACCACTTGAGGCTCTGAGCTCCGCCGGACCACCACTTGAGGCCTTGAGCTCCGCTGAACCACCACTTGAGGCCCTCACCTCCGCCAAACCACCACTTGAGGCCCTGAGCTCTACCGGACCACCACCTGAGGCCCAGACTTCTGCCTGACAACCACTTGAGGCCCTGAGCTCTGCTGGACCACCACTTGAGGCCCTGAGCTCCGCCGGGCCGCCACTTGAGGCCCTGAGCTCCGCTAGACCACCACTTGAGGTCCGGAGTTTCGCCAAACCACCACCTAAGGCCCGAAGTCTACCGGACCACCACTTGAGGCCCAGAGTTCTATTGGACCACCACTTGACACCCAGAGTAAACCCAGAGTTCTGTCAAACCATCACTTGAAGCCCGGAGTTCCGTCGGACCACCATCTGATGCCGGACTTTTGCCGGACCACCTCCCAACACTGATGTTCTGCCAAACCAACGCTAGGCTACCAACTGACGTCTGAATTTTCAAGTAGCACCAGACTTCTGCCAGTCCACCAAGTGACGCTATAATTTCATCCTCATTTGTCACTAGATTTCAACCAAACGGTTGTCATTTGCAATCTGATAAACCTCAGGGACGAGTCAACCCATTGTAATCTACCCAAACACTAGTGGAATCATTTCAGACTGGGTCAGGCCCCGTGGTTTTTCCCCTTTCCAAGATTTTCCACATAAAAACATCTTGTGTTCTCTATGTGTGAGATGGATATTCATACAACGCTAAGACACATAATTTTAACTCTATCGTCGCGTGTATTCTAGCCCGCAATAATGTTGCATATAAAAAATTTAGGGACAATTATTGATCTCCAACAGTAGAGTGATGGCCATTTTAAATATGTATCTCTCTTTGATGTTTGTATTCAAGGATTCAGAAGTACATACCACTCAATGTTAAATATCAATAAAACATTCTTTAATATATGTTCTGAAAGTACTTTGCTTATGTAAGTAGTGAAAGATTTCAATGCTTAGATTTATCATGAAAAATAGTTAAGTCATGGCTACATTTTATGTCCAAGCTAAGGGAGTTAATAAACACAATGAAGAATTTGGTGTTTATTTGTGATAATCATAACATCACATATATTAAACATTGTTCTAGAGGTCCAACATGCTAAGTAGAGGATTTTTACTTCAAATTAAATGTGGGGATTTACATACATACAACTTTATTTCATGTTATTTTTACATATCTAACACCTAAAATTTTAATATTACATCTATACCACTCATATAAAATTTTAATATGAAATATATCACTCATATATTTCATTCTTATCACTCATACCATACTATAAATTTTAATATTTTATTTCATGCACTCATATTTATTCTAGTAGACATGTAATATTAAAGTTTTAGATATTTGATATATAAATAACATGAAATGAAATTGTATGTATGTAAATCCCCTAATAAAATTTTCAGACATATTTTTTTATGAAATAAAATAAATAAATAAATATATATATATATATTTAAACATTTTGGTGTACTATGCAGCCTATAAAATCAAATTTCATTTCATATGAAGGATTAGCCCCAATCAATCCCCAAAGAAATGCCCGGTCATACATTTTTGTTCCTCTAAACGCCGGATCAAGATCCATCCGGCTCAACTATTCTCAGTCATCGTCACTGGTTATGGCCGCCGACGCCTCCACCGTGGGCAGCTCCGCCTCATCCTCCGGCGGCTTCGCTCCTTTTCTGGTTGACTCACTCTTCCAGCGTTCCCTCGATGACATGATCAAAGCCCTCCGCTCCGCCCCCGGCGGCGAATCCTCCCTCATCCACCGCCTCCTCGCTGAGATCCGTCGTGAGATACGTTCCACGGATTCCGACACCAAGTTCCTTGCCCTGCAAAAACTCACATACCTCTCTTCCCTTTACTTTCTCGACATGTCATGGGCCGCGTTCAACGCCCTCGAGCTACTGCCTTCCTCTGTACCCGCTTTCAAGCGCACCGCCTACCTCTCCGCCTCTCTCTCTTTCCACCCGTCTTCGACCGACCTCTTACCGCTCGCCACCCATCAGATCCGCAAGGACCTTCAATCCCCCAATCCCTCCCTCTCGTCCCCCGCACTCCACCTCCTTGCCCTCTCCTCCTCCCCGGACCTCGCCCTTCACTTATCAAACGATCTTCTCTCTCTTCTCTCCTCCCCGCGCGCTGCTGTTCATGTCCGCTGCCGCGCCGTTATTACGTCCCTCCCCGTTCTCCGCCTCACCCCTGATTCCGCTCGCGCCTTCCTCCCCAAACTTGTCGAAGCACTCTCCCCTTCATCTCCTCTCCTCTCTGCTGCTGCTGGCATCTTTTGCGAGCTTGTTTGCTCCGGTGACCCACGGCCATATCTCCCCCTTGCCCCTGACTTCCACCAAGTTCTACTTGAATGCCGCAACAACTGGATCCTCATCAAAGTTCTGAAAATCTTCGCACGCCTTATCTTATTAGAGCCTCGTCTCAAGCGCAAGCTCGTTGATCCGATCTGCGAACTGATGCGCCGGTCTCCGGCCAAGTCGCTGGTGTTTGAGTGTCTCCGAGTCGTTTTCTGTAGCTTCCCAGATGAAGAAACGGCCTTTCAGCTTGCAGTGGAGAAGGTAAAAGAGTTTATCGCTGCGGATGATGATCCCAATCTTCGTTTCCTCGGCCTTCACGCTTTGGCTATGCTTCAGCCAGGGCAGTCCTGGGCGGTGGAGGAGAACCGTGAAGCCATTGTGAAGTCCCTTGCTGACCCTGATCCAAACATCCGTCACGAGGCGCTCCGGCTTATCATGAACATGGTTTTTGAGAACAACGTAGTGGAAATCTCTTCTCTTCTCATCAACCATGCTTTGAGGTCAGATCCTGAATTCAGTAATGAGATCCTTGATGCTATTCTTGTAACCTGCAGTAGAAATTTTTACGAGCTGGTGCTGGATTTTGATTGGTATGTGTCGCTTCTTGCTGAGATGGTGAGGAATCCGCATTTTATGAAGGGAGAGGAGGTCGAGAGACAGCTTATTGATATTGGAATGAGGGTGAAGGAGGCCAGGTCTGAGCTTATTCGTGTGGCTCGTGTTCTTTTGATTGATCCAGCTCTTCTCGAGAATCAATTCCTGCACAGAGTTCTCTCAGCTGCAGCTTGGATTTCAGGGGAATATATCCAATTCTCAAGGAACCCGTTAGAGATTGTGGAAGCTCTTCTGCAACCAAGAACTAGTCTCCTGCCATCGCCAGTGAGAGCTGTTTACATTCAAGCAGTGTTTAAAATCGTCACATTTTGCTTCAATTTCTTTGTAAATGCTGGAGTTCTCTCTGATTCTAAATGCAATATTGATGAAAATACTGGTGCTGAAAGTGAGGATAGTTCTGATGTGACCACATTCAAAATGGAATCATTGGAGTTGAAGGAATTCTTAACAAGTAAATCCATCATCCATATACTGAACTTGATTGTAACGGCACTGGTACCATTGTCAGAATGTAATGAGGTTGAGGTTCAAGAGAGGGCGTGCAATGTTCTTGGTTTAGTTCTCTTGTTGAATGGGATTGAGGAGTGGAAAACTGACGATGTAGACTGGAGGAATGATGGAAAAATTAGGGAGATTGTTACAATTATGAGTTCTGCTTTCTCTGAAGAGCTTGGTCCTGTATCAATGCATGCTCAAAAAAGAGTCCTTGTGCCTGAGGGGCTAGAGCTTAAGGAAAACCTTAGTGATCTTGATGAGATACTAAGGAACAATGATGTTCCTTCATCCCTCTCAATATCTTTTTCGTCGCGAATACATAGTCATAATGAAGATAAGGAGGAATCTGAACCGGCGACTGAATCTACTTCTTTGCTTGCTGAACATAGGAAGCAACATGGATTGTATTATCTTCCTACCGATAAGGATGAGAGTGGGTCAAATGAGTACCCCAGAGCAAATGATGTTACAAATGCAGTTAGCTCTGAGAAGACCACTAATGATCTTTTAAAGCTTACAGATCAGTCTTTGGTTTCTAGGTTGACAAAGCCTGCAAAACCTCGGCCAACAGTTGTAAAGTTGGATGAAGGCGTTGATTTACCATCATCTTCTTCGAAGTATGTAAGGGAACCAACTGGAGATCTGCTCTCTGGTGCAGTTAGGGATGTGCTTTTTCATGGTGACGAAACATCACCAACCATTCAGAACACGCTTTCGGAGAACTATACACAGAGAAAGGCAAACGAAACTTCAACAATTAGCAATGTAGATTCACTGCTGAAAGATAGTTCATCTCCGCGCGAGAGAGAAATTGGAAGTTCCAGCTCTAGAAAGAACAAACATCATAGTCAAGGTAAAGAAAGAAACAGAAATACTAGGAAAAATGAGACTAAAGAAGAGAAAGGCAATAGGAGTTCAGCAAGGAGCAGCCATCATCATGGAAAACACAAGCTTAAGCAAAGAGTAGAATCAGGCGATCCTTCTTTAGCTAAAGCTCCACAGACACAAGCTATTCAAGATTTCCTTTTGTAAAAGGTGATACAATTCTTGGCTACTTGTATATATATCTGCTTTTTTTGTAGTTCTCAATCTGGGCTTTAATTTTTTCTTTTCTCAATCAGTTTAAGGATATTTTCTAACCCTTATATCTGTTTTTCTTACATTCTCCAGAAAGTTCTCTTAAGCTGGATTTTACTTATTTATGTTTATAGTAGTTCAGGTACATCTAATGTTATTATCTTTGTACTTTTTACTTTCAATTTTACATCTGTCAGTATTGACAACCTAAATTCCTGTTCAATTTATACAAATGTCTAAATCATACATTTTTCTCCAAATCCTTCGTATCAAATTATTGTAAATTTTCTTTCTTGAAGTGAACCACATTAGTGTGAATTTGTGGAGATTTGCTTCATTTTTTTTAACTAATGAAGAATTCCTTATTGATAGAGGAGTTTCCTGTCTAAACTTGTTTCTCAATGTAACATAAAATGCATATTTTGTTAAGGTAGATCTAACAAAAAATTTAAATTCTTATTATTTTCAAAGAGAGGTTTCATTGAGGAAAGGGATTGGGCCTCTAAAATGTGTGGTTGTATGTTCTATTTGTCATCCATGCGCCTAAAATGGCCTATATTTTAGTGATGGTTGAAATTGCCATTCTATGGAGCATCTTATGTTTTCTTGTTGGTCACTGGGCTGTTCAATAGGTTGATTGTGAGAGGATTTTGAGAAGAAGGCACACACTAGCTTGGAGGTGGCTTATGGTGGATCTTTAAGATTGCCTTGAAGGCATAGTAAGGCACTAGGGTTAGGTTTATTGTGGCTCCTTGGGTAGGTCGAGTGGTGATTATCTAGAGGTGATTATCATTTTTGTCTGGAAAGGTGACCATATCAATGAAAATGATGAGGACATCGGAAGATCAACGACTACGATATGGAGTTTATTTTTATTTTTAATGTGTCTTATGTACTAGTTTATCTTATATTTTTATTTTTCCCATTTTATCCCTAGTGGTGGTCATGTGGTGTTGTAGCCCGAAGGGCGTTTTAGCCTTTGTTTCTTTTCTTTTCATGAGGCCTATTTATAGGCTAGCTCTATTGTATTTTAGGATGATGAATATTGAATTTAAATTTTAGTTTTCTTTGCTTGATCTTTAAGTGAGTTCATGAGAGGAGAGACCCTAGGTGGGTGAAAGCAATACCTGTCAACCATGGTGGATTCCTTGGTTCGCGGTTCGTCGTTTTCTTCTTTTCCCCTACACTCCACTCCCTCAATTCCCCATAGCACCCGCCGGCCTTCCCCTTCCATCTTTTTTGTTTTCTTTTTCTTTTTGTCAAAAGATTAGCCTCCTCCTTGAACCCCCACTGCCGCCCCCCCTTGGCTCCCAAACCACCGGCTTCCAATAAAGGCCCAACGGCCAGCCCCAGCCCACGACCCCTCATTTTCCCCTACCGACCACCACATCAAGACCCGCCGGCCTCCCTTAGCCGTTTATTCCACCACTGGCCACATGCTTTCCCTCTCCTTGAATGATGAATTAACTCATCATTAATATTTGCCTAAAATAGCCTAAGTGATTTGGGAAATTAATTTCAAAATTTTGAAATTCAAATTTTGAATTTCTAATGGTTTCCTAAATTACAAAGTCATATTAGGCAAGTTTTGAATCTAATTTCATTTTAATTTTAAATTGGGTTGGAATGATTTATCTCATCCCAAACTCGACTTCCCTCTAAAACCCCTTCCTTCCTAATTTGGATTGTTTTTAATTTAGAAAGAAATTCGAATTCAAATTAATCAAGTTTGAATTTCAAATCTTTCATAATTAATTACACAATGTTTGGAAACCCTCTTCATTCAATCAATTAATCAATCCTGAAATTAATTGATTAATTGCTCCATAACTCACATACATTGAACTTGGACACCTTTCTCTCCCCTCTCTCATGGCCGACCCCCTCCAATCTCTTTCCTATCTAATTAAAGCTCTCAATCAAGCCTCCAATCAACCCATTAATGCTCACTTAATCAGCCAGCTCCTCCTCTTCCTAATCTCCATTACTCCCAAATTCTGATTTGGAAATTCTTAAATGTTTAACCTAACCGCCCCTCCTTAATTCCTTTCACGGTATCTTCAAAATTGTTTGTTTCCTTTTTACTGTATCTCTACTCCAACAATTGTACATTGCTGTTTTGTACCCAGTGCATTCCCAAATTGAAGTCCAAAGCTCCCAACATCAAACATCAACAAGTCCAAGCTTTCCTGATTGCTATATAGTGCTGTCCATAACTTTTTTGAAGCCGTAAGACTGCTGACCAGCAGTTTTGGTAAGCTATCCCTCTGCTGACCTGCTGACCTGCTGACCACAAGTCCAAGTTGCTGCCCAACGGTATTCGGAAGGCTCGTAGTCGCTGTCTACTATCCTCAATCACCCACTATGGCCACATCGGAGCTTCGTACCTTCAACCTTACGTAAACTCCTTTTCTCCAAGTCATATATCTTCCTAGTTTACTCACCAATTGTGGTTATATTTTGATTCACAAGAGATCATGTCAATTCTCCTTCGCTAAAACTTAGTAAGCTAGAGAGTTGAATGAGGGATCCTTGCATAGTAGCTAATCTTATTGTTAATCTAGGGATCTCTTGTTGAAAATCATCCATGAATGCAACGTTAAATTAATTGGTTGTTTTATAGTCTTAACTCCTATGCATATGTTTTAGCCTAAGCTTGTTTTACCGCTCTTTGTGTTTTATCTCATCATTAAAATTGTTATAAAGATATAATTATTGTGGCTTCTTCTAATATTATGCGTGCAAATTCCTTAATCTATTCATCCTTGCATGTACGGTCTACCTCATCTTGGTATCCGAGCATGGCTAGCATGTGTTACATGTGCTAGAAGTCATCCTAGGAGCTTACATAACCATGCTTATGTATTGTTGCATGCATATCATCATTTAACCTAGTTTAATTTACTGTTATGTTTGTTGTCCACATTCCTGCAAACATATAGTGAATGTTAGGTTAGTTTCTTAATTGTTTAGTTGTTGTCCTTAACTTAACAACCTTCCTAACTGCCTAGACTTCTTAAACCACCTTTGTAGCTTGCTGTCCAAATCATTCCTGCGCCATCTAGTGACCTTTAGGTGAGTTTGATTAAGTGTTTAGGTGTTGTCCTCAACCCAACAACCATCCTAATTGCCTATATCACTTAAATCTCTCTTGTAGCTTACTGTGAGTAATTTCCTACACCTTATAGCGAGTCATAATTATGTTTCCTCCTTGTAGAGTGTTGTCCCTTACACCCAATCTTCTTTAGGTATCACTTAGCGCTTTCCAATGGACCCGGTAGGACTTCAAAAGAAGTTAGATGATCTTGTTAATCTAGTGGGTTCTATGAATAAAACCATGAAGGAGAAACATGTTGACTCTTCCTACTTTAGGTACGTAACTCATTCGGTCATTCATACTAGTCGGAAGGTGTCCCACTCTGCTTATCAACCTATACCTGAGTCTAAGCTACAACAATATCACTTAAAGTCACATTACCGTCTACCCACCTTTGCTGGTTCCTCAGACCCTTAATACTTTAGGGAATTGGTTAGACAATTAGATGACTATTTTGAATCACGTGATATTCCTAAGTCCCTCCAGTTTAGCGTTGCTAAGTCTCACCTGAACGGTAGTGCTCGCCAATTTTGGATGAGGTTGGAAGATCATAAAGAGTCTCGTGGCGAATACCCTACTTCCGATTAGAAAAACATGAGACGAGAACTTGGATTAAAATATCTTTCCCCTACTTATGACCACTCGTCCTTTAGTAATATCAAGGTGTCTGCCCCACCCTGTAGGTCTTCACCTAGCCTTGATGGCCAACCCTCTATTGGGTCTTCTGCTGGATCGGTCTCATATGACTCCCCACTTGGGCCGACTCCTAGCCATCCCAATCAACCTTGTATGAACATGTGTCCTCTCTGCGTGGTGGATCCCGATTTACCTCGTCACGTGAGTGACTATACCACCTTAAAAATTAGTAAGGATTCTAAGGCTACCCAACATTTGGTATCCCCAATTTTTGACACTGCAAGTGTAATTGTACACAAAATAAGCACGACAAAGAAGAAGTTTCCTGAACCTGAGACTGAGTACATGCATTTTGTGGATACTAATGATATCACTAATAACGAGGACTTCTTTGAGAATGAAACTGAAGTGATTGAATTAGACTCCCTACCTGACTTCAACCCTAATTTAGGAGATCTTGAACCTTTAAACTCTGATACCTTAGCCCATCCATATCCTCTTCTCATCAAGGATTTCCCTTTGGATAAGGTCTGTCTGGACGATATTAATTTGATATCGGAAGAAACTGATCTGACCTTGAACACATTGAAATTAAATTCGGAAGAATCTGATTTAATTGTATCTCCTACAGAGATGACTCCGAATAATTCCGATATAATTTTGAATAATTTTGATGGCGATGTGGATAATTTCAAGTTGGAAGTGATTCAACTGAATTTACTACCTGATTTAGATCTCGATTTAATTGACCCCAAATCCATTGATCTTAGGCTTATAACTAAACCTGACCCTATTGAGCATGTTGATATTAATTTGAAAGACAGTAATTTGAATCTGATTGATTCTGAGCCTAATTGGAGAAACGACCCTCCTCGTGTTTTATTGGAATCTATTTTAGGAGTTGCTCCTTCCGATTTACATTTGAAAGAGAGTGTCTGTCTTGATTGGATTTATCTCACCATTCATTGTACCGACTTTAATGATAGAGAGAGTATTAGCCCACACTTTCTTGTCACCTCTCTAACTGTTGTGCCCACATTTGTTTTAGACACTCTATCTCATTTTTTGAGTCTCATACCTGCTGGTGACCCTTTGGACTATCCTATTACGGTTGTGAGTCAGGATCCCTTGTCTTATCACGTTTCTAATTTCCTCATTATGCCCTCTATTTTCTTGTCCTTCCCTATTAAGGGCTATCTCTCTCCTAGTTTGATAAATTTTTTAGGTTATCATGTTGCCCCTAGGAGACCACCTATGACCCTAGTTGAAACTCTCTATATAAATGCCCTTGTAGCTAAGGATGTCTTCATTGCTCCTCCTACATCAGTTCTGTTAAACATGGAAACTTTTATGTATTCTCATTTTGTGACTGATCCGTCTTTATTCCTATCTGTATGCTTGTGAGTTAGTATGTTTGTGTCTGTTTTTATAGTCTGTTGTCTTCCAAAATTTTTTCTCTATTTAAAATTTATGTGTTAGTCTTCAATTCATTTCATTCATCATGCATATCAAGTCTCTTGCATCACTTTTTCCCATATTTTTTATCTTGTTGGGTATTGAATTTTGGACATATGATTTCGCATAAAACATGCCGCATTTGCATCTCATCCCCTAAAATTGCACGCCTAATTAAACTGAACAATATTTATAAACTTCATGTTGAATCTAAACGACGATTTAAAACTTTTGAGTTTGGTGATTCAGTGATGGTGCGGATTCGTCCGGTGCAGTTCCACAATGAACTGTAAAGGAATTACTTGCTAGAAGTGCGGGACCACTTAAAACAGTCAAGAAAATCAATGACAACGCTTATGTGGTGGATCTGTCTGCAGCGTTCAACATTCATCTCTCTATTAACATAGAAGATTTAATAACCTATGATGATCCAAAGCTTAACCCACCAAATCCACATCAAACTGAACCTTGTGCGACCCCACCCTATGAGAACCCCAGCATACCTCCACTCCCAAATATTTTCAAATCACCCATAGCGGAGAAGGTTGACATGATTCCAAGTGATGACATTATTTCCACAAATGAGGGTGGACAAAAAAAGATATCTGATAAAGTGAAGAGGTAAACCAGAGTCAGAGGATACGTTGTCAGAGCGCGAGGAGCTACAACAGATCGATCTAGATGCACGAGAAGTTCTTGAGACACCCACTCGATGGAGTCGAGTTTTCTCACTACCGGGGAGAATGATGAGGACATTGGAAGATCAACGGCTACAATATGGAGTTTATTTTTATTTTTGATGTGTCTTATGTACTAGTTTATTTTATATATATGTTTTTCTCATTTTACCCCTTGGGGTGGTCATGTGGTGTTGTAGCCCGAATGACGTTTTAATCTTTGTTTCTTTTCTTTTCATGAGGCATATTTATAGGCTAGTTCTCTTGTATTTTAGGATGCTGAATATTGACATGAATTTTTAATGTTCTTTACTTGATCTCTAAGTGAGTTCATGAGATGAGAGACCCTAGGTGGGTGAAAGAAATACCCGTCAACCGTGGTGGATTCCTTGTTTCACGGTTCGTCGTCTTCTTTTTTTCCCCTACACCCCACTCCCTTAATTCCCCATAACACCCGCCGGCCTTCTCCTTCCACCTCTGTTTTTTTTTTTTTTCCTCAAAAGATTAGCCTCCTTGAACCCCTCCTGCCGGCCCCCTTGGCTCCAAAGACACTGGCCTCCAATCAAGGCCCAACGGCCAGCCCTAGCCCACCACCCCTCATTTTCCCCTACCCGACCACCACCTCAAGACCCGCCGGCCTCCCTTAGCCGTTTCTTCAACCACCGGCCACATGCTTTCCCTCTCCTTGAATGATGAATTAATCATCATTAATACTTGCCTAGAATAACCTAAGTGATTTGGGAAATTAATTTCAACAATTTGAATAGTTTCCTAAATTACAAAGTCATATTAGACAAGTCTTGAATCTAATCCCAATTTAATTTTAAATTGGGTTGGAATGATTTATCTCATCCCAAACACCACTTCCCTCCAAAACGCCTTCCTTCCTAATTTGGATTGTTTTTAATTTAGAAAGAAATTCGAATTCAAATTAATCAAGTTTGAATTTCAAATCTTTCATAATTAATTACATCATGTTTGAAAACCCCCTTCACTCAATCAATTAATCAATCCTGAAATTAATTGATTAATTGCCCTATAACTCACATACATTGAACTTGGACACCTTTCTCTCCCCTCTCTCATGACCGGCCCCCTCCAATCTCTTTCCTATCTAATTAAATCTCCCAGTCAAGCCTCCAATTAACCCATTAATCAGGTGAGGACGCAACGGAGCAGCCACAATCACTGTTGATAGCAATGTGGCCTGTGTCTATGCTCGGCGGATGACAGCAACTTGGAGGTTTCTAGCTTTGGATCGGCCACTAAGCTTTTCCAAGAGATTTGCTCAAAAAACTTAATAATTCACTAAAAAATAACCAAAAGTGAGTAAATGTGGTCAGTATTAAGCATTTGGATCTTAGATAAGCTTAAATGGCAATTGATTGGTTTCTAATTACATGCATTATTTGTGTCCTTGTGAGTGGCCAACTCAATAATAGGTTTTGGAGGGAGATTTCATTTGATTTTCCTCTACTTTGCCTTGCTTGAATTGGATAGGGTCAGCCATAGCTTTTAAAGAATGTGGAGTAGTTTTCTGAAACGAGTTCATGATTGAATTGCAGGAGGGGTCGGCTAAGCTAAGCTTGGTTCAGTATTCCTTTCTTTGATATTTAGAGTGTTTTTTATGATGATGATGATCTGAAATCTTGGTGCAATGCTCTAATCATGTGTTTGTGTTGCAAGATTGTGTTTTCTTTCTTATTTAGGTTTCGATTGAGATAGTTTTCTTACTGCTTTTTAAAGTTGCTTTTTAGTGCAATTTTTTTTAAAAAAATTTGCTCGAAAAAGCTGCTTTATAAAGGAATACGAAAACTATCCCAGACAATGAAGCCTTAATTAGAGCTGCTTTTTTTGTGCATTTGCATAGAAAAGTGGCATTATTTTCATTTGAAGTTGTAAGTTTGAGTAGGGGTGTTAACATTTGACATGACCCAAAAATCGGATTCGAACCTGACCCAAAAATCGGATTCGAACCTGACCCAAAAATCGGATTCGAACCTGACCCAAAAATTTGCGGCTAGGGTCAACCCGGACCCGAAATGGGTTAGTTTTGAGTTCAACAATTTGACCCGTTTCAAAAACCGAGTTTGGTTCGGGTTATTAGACCCGTAATTAATCCATTTTTTTATTAAAAAAGATGTTTTTGACCCGAAAACTTGATATTGACCCGTTTTGACCCGAAAAGTGGAGATTGACCCGTTTCTTGACCAAAAAACTAGCAATTTTTGGGCAGTCCCAAGTCATTCGGGTCATGCCAGTTTGACCCGGGCCCGAAGCGGGTTGGGTTCGGGTATGAAAAATCGATCCGTTTGTAAAAACGTGTCAAGTTCGGGTTGACTCGAATAGTTTCGGATTCGACCCGAACCCGACCCGTGACCCGAAATCAGCATCCGTAAGTTTGAGAAATATTAGATCTAATTTGCTTAATTTAGTCAAATATTCATCACAACCACTTGATAGTTTCCCTTTAATGTAATGCAAGATATCTTAAGGTCTAAGGTTCATTGTTATAAACCTAGGATAAGATGCTTATAAAACACAAAGAAGGCCACACAATTAACACTTTCCCAATTTTTTTATTTAGATAGATTTATCTTTTTTGTCAAAAAAAAAAGCATGTAATTCATTCCAAATGATAATGTAAAAGTTCTAAATTTTGAAACTTCACAAAGACATCTGAGAATAATTATAAAAGCCTACATTGATTTAGATTCAAACCAAAATTAACATTTGGCAACACAGGAAATTATTTAGACCTCACATTGGAAGAAACTATCATCAAAATAACTTCGTAGATTTAGACCTCACATTGGATGAAGGCATACATTAAAGATTGAGACCTCACATTGGTAGAAACTATCATCAAAAGTTGCAAAATGCTCAAAATAATTTACATTTGCCAACACAGAAATTGAGAGGAACCAGAATTTGCAACTTAGGCTTCTTTTGGGACGATTTTTTATTACTTTTTAAAACGGAGTTTTAGTATAAAAATTTTAATTTTTTGTAGTAAAACTCTGATTTAAGAAGCAATAAGAAAGTTGTCTCAAACGAAGCTTTAAAAACCCTTTTTTAAGCAATGCTCCACAAGTTTTTGGTTTCAAGAATAGGTCAACAATATACTTGAATACAAATTGTAAGGCCTAAATAGCTACTTTAAAAAGCAATTAGAAAGCTGCCCCAAAAGAAGCCTTAATCAAACTTAATGAGGTTATCAAAATATTAAATAACACATCATGTTCTTTCAACATCATCATTATAGGCGTGTTTTATAACAAAGTAAATTACAAAAAGAAAACATGGCACATATACTTTTTGCCAAAATACTTTTCATTTTGTAGTTCCCACCAAGGTTCTGAAAATCGGACCGAACAACAAATCGGAAGAAGGAGAGGTTCACGGTTCGACCGATCGAACCGGGGTCGAACTGAATGACGTAATAAATAATAATATTATTAAAAAAATTAATAAAATTAACAAAATAAAGAAATATAATAACCATATAATTTAATATAAATTATTGCTAATTTATATTACATATTTAAATTTAATTTATAAATATAAATTATTTAAAAACTAACAAATATAAAATTATAAAAATAATTAAATATTTTAATATAAAAGTATTTCATTTAGTAACATAAAAAATTTTAGAGGTGAAAATTTGAAATTTTGCAAATTTTTAAACATAAGAGTATTTCATTTGATAAAAATTAAATATTATTAATAAAAAAATAAAATTAAAATTTTCTAAAAAAACTACAAAAATTAAATATTATTCAAATTATAAAAATTAATTATTTATATTATAATTTATATCATATAATTTTTACTGATTACAAGAGTTATTAATGTAGAATTCACATAAACTTTATAATATATTATAATAAAAAATATTAAAAAATAAATATTATCAACTATAAAAAATAAATATTATCAACTATAAAAAAATAAATATTATTCATATTATAAAAATTAATTTAAAATCATTAAAAAAAAAATAAGTTCTATAGTGTGAATATGGAACTAAATGTGACTATTTGCTTTGTATGATTTAGTCCCCAACATCACTTAGAAGTTTTAATTGTATAGTTTATATAGCTTCTTGTTTTCACTCATGTTAAGAGCTCTTAATGAATAATGAAGACATATGTAATTGATGAAATTATAATAATATTATATCTAATTTAATTTAAGAGTTTTATATTAATATTTATATTAATTGTGATTAAGTTTAATATTTATTTAATATTAAACAATTTATTTAATTAATATTATTATAAAAACTTTTTAAACCGACCGTTTTTTAAAAATTGGTACGGGTTCGCCGGTTGAACCAGCGAGTCTTTACAAAATCGGTCGGTTTTTAGATTGGACCGGACGGCCCTCAGACCGGTTCATGGTCGGGCCGGTCCGGTCCGGTTTTTAAAGCACCGCCATGGCTCTTTCAAATTTTAAATTTCTAATGAGTATATATTTTCAAATTTTTATCTAACTTAACCAACTTTAAAAAAAAATCATCTCCATTGAAATTAAGATTTGATATTTGCCAAGTAGGTCTTAACATAATAACCATACTTCTTTTAAGGTAATCCATGAATCATCACAAATGGGTTTGTCATACCAATTTAAAGAGAAATTATTACGTGCGGAGTTCAGACAGGATAATCATTCGAATTTACTGAGTATTTTTAAACACTCCGTAAATGAGCAAATACTCACAAAATCCATTAGGTCATCTCCAACCGAAAACCCCATTTTTCACTCTAAAATGGCGGAAAACTTCAAAATGCCGCAATTCATCTCCAATGGAACTCCGTTTCTCTTCTTTCCCGCGCTAAAAACATCTATGTTGTTTCGCTCCTTTCCTGCGAAGTTAAAAATAGAGCGATTTTTTTGCGTTGGTGAACAGTCCGACGCCAATATTGACATAAGATTGTTCACCCATATGCCATTGACGTATTTTTTGGCGATCCATCAGAGCAAAAAGCCACACCATACACCCGAATGCAGTTCGGGTGGAGAAGCTCTTAGCATACTCATTAAATACTCACAACTAAATATTTGTTGAGTATTTACAAATACTCAGCAAATCTGGATTCTCCAATTTAAGACACCTTTTAACATTTATATTATTGGGCATCTTTAACATTAATCTCTATTTTAAGACCTTTAATAAAATAGCTAATGATAATTAGTATCAAGGCATGCTATATTTAATTACATGTTTTATAAATCTATCTTAATATCCAAACACGCTGTAATTACTTTATTTGCAAATTTTTACATGATTTGATCTAAATTGATCTAAATTGCTACGGTTGATGTGTTCATTCATAATCATAATTTACATGATTTGATCTAAATTGCAACATTTTACGGTTTGTAAAGCTGTTGTAGAAAAGTAAAATTTTAAGTTATTATAGAAAGTAACTTCTTAGTACAAAAAAAAAAAAAAAATGAAAACAATAAAAAAAAAGGGAGATTTACATACATACCACTTAATACTATTCTATTTACATATTTAACACCTAAAACTTTAATATTACATACATACCACTCATAGTTCATTTTCATACCAAATATAAGTGGTAGAAATGAAATATATGAGTGGTAGGAAAGAGATATAAGTGGTATATTTGATATTAAAATAATATATGATGGTATGCATGTAATATTAAAGTTTTAGGTGTTAGATATGTAAATAGCATGTTATAAAGTGGTATATATGTAAATTTCCCTAAAAAAAATGGTAGTCAGACAGAAATTATTGCTGCGATATGAAAATCAAAACAGTAAGAGAGTTGTCGCAAACGAAGTCTGGCACGGCTTTATTGTTACTTTTTAAGGCAGCTTTTTAGTTTTTTTTTTTTTAATTATAATTTTTTTTATTAAAAAATTGCTTTTTAAAGCATTAAAAAAATCACTCCAAATGAAACCTTGCTTTCAAAAAAGTAAGTTTTCAACTTGAAATCCCTTTTCCAACAATGCCCCACAATTTTCGGTCAATGGTATGTAATTGTCAAGAAAACAAGGAAAACAAATAGTTCAATATCGACTGCAGTGTTACAACCGAATGAATGAGGTAACAGGGCATTGAACATGGCCACAATAAGGTGTCCAAGATGGAAATAAGAAGCCAAACTTTGCTACTATGAAAAATAAAAAATAAAAAACAAGCAATTAGCATGAGAGATTATTATGTGTGGAGTTCGGATCCGGAAAACTATTCGGTTGTGTAGATGTGAACAGTAAAAACATAGTGCCAAGAACTATGAAAATGTAGCTACTGTTTGTCACTCCGTTTTTATTGTTCACAGTCACAAACTGAATGGTTCTCTGTGTTCGAACTCTGCACATAATAATCCTCCAACTAGGAGTGGCTCCAAACATACGAAAACTTTGCTACTATGAAGATGTCAGATTTCATTAATTTATTTCTTTGGAAATTTTCAATAATTTATATATTTTTTTTATAAAATTTACTATTAAAAAACTACATGATTTTTGGGATTTATTAATTTTAGAAATTATCTAAAATTAAGATTTACATGTGAAATAACAATGCTCTAATCTTAGAATTTCAGCCTTAATTTTGTTAAATTTTTTTTTAGGCATAAATAATTATTTTAAAGTTTATAATTTTTTTTAAGAATAAAAAATTAAATTTAGTATTTTAAGAGAAAATTATTATTTAATGTATTCTCTCTAATTTTTGTATTTTTATGATTTATATTTACTTTGTTATAATTTTCAAAATTTAAATAATCCTCTGCATATTTGACAGAACAACTAGCTAGTTCTTGTGGCAGAATTATAGCCAGCAATTTTGCATTTGCGATTAGAAGGTGAGATTGACTATGATTAGATGATTTTGTTGATATTCGTGACTAAAATTAAAGTGGCATGGATATAAATATGAACCGAGGGGCGGTCGTTAATCAGTAATCGAATGAAGAATCATATTGTACTAAAAAAATATTAATCTATAGGGGTTTTGGTGTTATTAATCATTTGTGCAACTGAGTCCAAATTAGTGATTTTGCTTAGGCAGTTGATATAAATTTTAAAGATTGGATACAAATTTTATCATCAAAGGTGAATTGTATAAATTGTCCTTTATAATTAGACCATACTTTAGATATCATATGATGATGATTATGCTTTCATTCAAGAATATGGAAAAAAAAAGAGGGAAAGCATTCAACCTCAAGATTATGAAGCAATGATTATACTAGCCCACAACGAAGTAGAATACAATATATTTCACATAGAAGTGTAATAGTTGTCAATTATATTCTAACCTCATCCATATAACATAGTAGAACTCTAATCGCCTTCAATGCCCCTATCCCTTTGCCTATTATGGAATCAATATCATGGGATATTTTCCTATAATTATCAGATAATAGAAGTTCATCATCCTAGCCATCGACTATTTCCTTAAGTAGTTAGAAGTTAATCCACTTGCTAAGATTATGAAAGCCAATGTTAAACCATTTATATGGAAGAATATAATCTATCAATACAACTCTCTATAAGAATCATCATCAATAATGATACTCAGTTCACGAAAATGGTTTTCACATCCATCTACAAAAAATTTCATATTTGACTTCTTTATACAGTAGTTCCCCATTCTCAGACAAATGGATAAATCAAATTTACCAATAAAATTAAACATAAGAGATTGAAAATACACCTCAAAAAGGTTGGGAGCAATAGGTTGAATAACTCTTTAATATTCTTTGGCTTGCTATATTACCTTATAAAACTGAATAAGTGAAACACTCTACAACGTATGCTTTGACATAGAGGCTATCATCTTGATCAACATTAGAGTCTCAAGTCATATAAGCTTGGCCTCCAATCTCAATATGAATTATGATAGACTTCAATATAACTTGAATGTTTTTTTAGAGACATGAGGCATCGCCTTCTAAAAAATTGCATCCTATGACTAAAGGGTAGCCTAGTATTTTAATTGAATGGTTAAGGCATGGAAGGGTAGCTTAGGCAGTTGATAAGCAATGATTTATCAATAAGTAAGGGCCTAGTAGCTTTTAAGATAGTTCCTTGCTTTCTAATCATTAATCACTCAATAAAAGAATATTTAATTTACTAATTATGTAAATTAAGACTATAATATTGTGATGAATTATTTTGTGTGATCTGCATGGGTAGGCAATGCTTTGGATGAACCTCTTCTAATAATGGTCAACATTGGCTTCACCTCTATTAGGTCTTCTTCTAAACTATTACTTGGTTGATATAACCTTTCTCCTATCTTTTAAAGGAAGAACAAAATAAGACGAGGAGCATTTGTGTTTAACTACATGCATGTAGAAAGGAAGGCTACTATGAAAGATTATATTACTAGTGGATGATACCAGTAGAATGTGGAAAGAAAGCCATTAAATGTGGAAATGGAAAAAAATGACAAAAATAATGATTGATAATTCACTAGAAACTGAATTAAATAGGGTCACTATATGTGGGAAAATGGAGGAGAAAACCTATGTTAATAATTGTAATACTAATAAGAGTCCATTGATGATAATTAGGTAATAACCAATGATGATAATTATATATTACTCAACATTAAACCACATATATGATATATTTAGTTATAATACACATCACAACATCTCCTTTATACATTCTTGCAAGTTATTTAAATTTGTGAAAAGTAATAATGATTTGATAAGTCACTGAAAAATGAATTACATAAGATCATTATCGATGGGGGAAGATGGTGGAAGAAATCTATGCAAATAAATTCATGTTTCAAATGTTAATAATAATTTAATTAAGTGGTATCCAATGTTGATAACTAATGGTAACTCATTTGTAAACTTCTCATTATTACATACTTAGTAGTAATATGCACCATTGCATCTCTTTGTAGGTTCTTGCAAACTATTTGCATTTGTGAAGAGCAAAAATAATAATGATTTAATAATTTAAAATAAATTATCTATAAATAGCCACTATTAGGGGACAATGATGCATTCTCATTTAACTTTACTTTTTATATGCAATAAAATTTAGTTGTATCTTGCTTTGTATCACAATGGAAATGAAATAAGACTTTTATGTTATTAACTAAACAAAATATTAGTGGGCATTGATGGTTTACCAAGTAATTCCAATGAGAACATAAAAAAATTACACAACACTTTAATAACTTTATTAGAGATAAATAATATTATTAACATCATATAGCATAATAGCAAGACCTTCAAAGATATATTTGTATATTTCCCTTTTCACACTTTATAGATATGCCATAACTACTCACTTTTTTCATCCTTAATATATTTTTGCATTTGAATTGATTTTATATAATAAGACGTTTATCGTATATTGTATCAATGAAAATGCCTTTGTATCTCTTAACAGTCTTCCTAGTTAAAACAATTATTCCTCCTACCATATAGTTTTTGCATTAATATCAATTCATCAAACCAACACTTAAATAGTTTTTCCTCGCCCCTCTTACACTCTAGATTTGGTATCCCATTATAATATAATACTTGTCCATTCTCATCACATTATTCTTATTTATGTGATTTTTTAACAATATTATGTTATCTTATTTATATATTATAAAGAATAGCCAAACAACACGCTGTCTTGATGAAGTTCTTATGGATTTACATATGGTGTCCTTCTCTATTTACATACTAACTACATGTAACCTCAATAGTAGCTCATTATGTTCCTTTGTCAAATGAAGACTATAATAATGAGCTAATTGAATAGCTAGTTACTTTACTCTAGATCTTTCAACTAATTAGGGTGATTATAAGAAAAAGAAGCTTTTAGATTATAACCAATGCATGTATGCATAATATGGTTTCATATTCATATTGTTTATTCATTTACCAATCTTTTGGGATTCATCAAAAATTACGTCTTTAGCTGCATAAGTAGCTTGGTTTACTTCTTCACTAACTAAAAGTGAATAAATATCATCTAAACTTATTGGAGTCAACTTGGAGCGGACTGTAGTTTGAACGCCTCATAGTTAGAAGGTAGGCCATTTTGGATATAAAGTATTACATCTTCAGTTTCAATGGTACCACCAATGGCTCCAATATTGTTGACCAAGCTTTTGAAAGTGGCAAGATAAGATTTCATAGAGTTGTTTTGCATTGAGAGAGAGTGAAGCTCATTTTTCAGTTATATGACCCTGAACCAATTGGTGGAGAAGAATCAATTTTCAAGAGTGATCCAGATGAGAGAGGTGGTGCCAAGATTCATAATGTAGGGTAAGATAGATGAGGAAAGGGTGGAGGAGGGAGCAACGACAAGTTTTTGATCAATCAACCACCAAAGGCTATATTGCGGGTTGAGGATTTTCTGATCGGAGGCAGAGAGTGAACTTCTAGGTGGGGTGGTTGCAGTGTCATCGAGATAACCAAGAAAGCCATTTGTTGCTAATAGTTTCTAGATTTGGGATCGCCAGGTAGAGCAGTTGTCCAGTTGAAGTTGATTATGGACATTGTTTTTGATGTTTGAGATGGGAATCTTTAGGGCAGAGGGTGTAATGACTTCGGTTGAACTTTCTAAAGTCATGACTTTAGGTGAGGGGGCATAGAAGTAGGATTCTTCCATGACTTATTTTGATGATGATGCCATTATGCAAAAACTAACTCTAATACCATGAAAAAGCAGAAAGATAATACAGAGAAAAGTAAAAGTAGGAGTATACTGTGTATTTGATTAATAGTAACTACACATATATATAGCCTATCTAAATGGTTTAACATCCAAAAAAAAAATCCCTTAAGCAGTTAGCTTGAATGGTGAGGATTAACTAGCCAAAAGTTGAGTGTGACGGTCTAAAGGCTGGAGTAGAGCATAGAACATTAATCATGAGTGTAAACTGTTAGTTATAGATGTTGCAGCTGTTAGAGGTGCGCTTTCACATATTCATATTACTATTTATTTACCACTCTTTTGTGCCTATTTTTATATGAAAAAAATTCTTATTTCCAATTGAATCTCCTATATTATCAACCTTTTGGAATTCATCTTTTATCAACAACATTAATTTGTGATAATCTTTAACAGATTTCTTAATATTTGGAGGAAAAACTCTATACTTGCCATCATTATTTGTCCAAAATTATCCTTTTTGGGAGTTCTCTCAACACAATGGATGCCATGCTCAATCTTTCCTGAGGTACAAGGGGTTGGATGCTCCCTTACTATAGTTCTAGTTACCACGATTCACTATTTACATAACACAATCAAAATTGATATAGATCAACAAGTGTGTACTCATGGCTTCTATAACTTATAATAATAGAAGCTTAACATATAAAATTCACCTATAACTAATATATTACGGTAAGAAAATCCTTATGTCCTTTGAAATTAGGTATGCAAAGAATTTCAGGGTGGGGGTTATATATAATTTCTCCATATTTTGAAAAAAAATATATAATATAAATTTAATATGATGTTTGGGATAACTATAATTGAATGATCTAATAAACATTGTTACATATTTGACATAAAAGTTAGAAAACAATAAAGTGGCATTGCATATTTGCATATTTATATTAGTGATAAAAAAGAAGAGTGCATCAAATATGATATTCATGTCACATTAGGAAAAAAAATCATGTTTTTAAAATTTATTTTAATATAATTAAAACTACAAAGATTCACAAATCAAATAATTGAGTACTGTTAACTAAGCAAAAATTTCATCTGCTCTTTAAATATTCTAAATCAACATAAAAAATTTAGAGAAAAGGAAGAAAAGGGTGAGAACAATATTTTTTGCATTTCAATCCAATTTGAGGCATTCCTCATAAGAATAAAATAGAAGAATGCATAATAATCCATAAAACTTTACCGATAAGTTTATATCTACAGCTCCTCCCTCCAAATTGTCTTCCAGTTCATCCAACCTTGCCATCTCAGCACTATCACGTGAACTTACCGTCCTTCTTATTTGAAAGTCTTTAGCCTCCAAGTTCTATGAGATTTGAACATCATCAAAAGTAGTATCCATCTTCTTCTTCGGTCGGTTCTTTGCCAAAGATTTTGGAGACAATTTGGGAAAAAAAGTTTTATTTGTTATAAACCCTAAATTTTGTGAACCAGTCAATTTTTTTTCTAAAAGAGCGCCAACTAAAATAGCTAGGCAAAATAGTTGGGCCAGGTTGTCGGATCACATGGTAGTTAAAATATCCACGTGGCTACAAAAAATAATTTAACTCAAAATATGTGTCGACCTTGGGTTGGAGTCCAAACTAAGAGATACTTCTGAACTCCGCACCAAATAATTTCTCCTTCGATAGGGAGGACATGTGAATTATTAAAATTAATTAAGGAATATAACAAACAAAAAAATTGGAAAAAGTTTTTTTAATATTTAGGACAATTAAAATAAATTCTTATATACATTATATATGTAAGCTTAAAACTCAGGACCTTTTGGTTGGTAGCCAAAACTCCCAACTAATAGATCATGATAAGATGCATAAATTAGAAAAGTTCACCTAGTGAGTAATGGATGGCTATTAATTAAGGCTTTATTTATGACATTTTTTGTTACTACTTTTTATTATATTAAAAAACATTGTATTAAAAATTTGTTTTAAAAAAAATAATAAGAAAGGCATCACAAAGGTATGGTGCTTTCCAAATTGTGTGCAGGATTGTGCACATTATGTACAATCTTTTACATTGTATAGTGTTTAGAGGTAGTGCATAGTTTACACACTGTGTATATTACTTATACAAAGTGTGTATTATGCTTATACATAGTATGTACAAGTTCGTACACACTTTGTATAATTGTGTACAAGATTGTACACATTATGTATAACTATGTATACAGTGTGTATATATGTACACTATCTGTATAGACTTGTACACACTGTATACAACATTATACACACTATGTGCAAGCTCTATACACATTTTATACACATTTGTGTGTGCATAGATAATTATTGTACTGCAAGATATGTACAAGTGTGGAAGGAGGCATAAAAGATGTGCTACAGATATGCACATAATGTTAGCTTTAGTATTCGTAAGGAATATCACAATTACTGGCCCAATTCCAGAAAGATAAGATGTAAAGACTTTGTATGTTCAAAATCTGGTTTCAAGGAGGGCCCTTATTTGAATTTACAAATGAAGTAAGCTTGTATATAGTGTGTATATGCTATGATAAGCTTGTACATAGTATGTATATGCTATGTTAACTTTATAAATATTATGTACATACTTGTGGACAATATGTATAAACTTTTATATAGTGTGTATAGGTACACAATGTGTACAGGAATGTGGTACCTTGTACACAGTGTGTAAATACTTGTAAACAGTGTGTACAGGCTTGTACAGGGTGTGTACATGCTTGTACACAATGTGTATAAGAATTTGGTACCTCTATATAGTGTGTACATGCTTGTGGTAATCTTATACATAATATGTATAGGCTTGTACATCGAGTGTACAAGCTTATACACAGTGTGTACATGCTTATGTAAATTGTGTACATGATTGTGGTACATTATACAGTGTGTATATGCTTGTGGTAATATTATACACAGTGTATATATGATTGTACATAGTGTGTAGAAGCTTGTACATAGTGTGCACATGCTAGTGGTACATTATAAATAGTGTGTACAGGATTTTAAAACTTAAAATATGCATTATTATCAAGAACTATAAATAAAAGAAGTATAATGAATCATATATACCTGATCATCACAAAGATCATTGAATATGTCGGTAATCTGGATAGTAAAAAAGAAAATGTTACTATCCCAGCGAAGGAAATGGGGTATTGCTTTAGACATTCTAAATAATTAAAGAGAGTACTCACCATTAACAATAAAACAAAGCCACTCATATATCCTAAGCAACATTATCAGCATACTTCATCGCCATTTGATCAAACTAATTAACTAAGAAATCCCTAATTGACATAGCTTAATTATACCCATTAAACTCATCTATAATAACTTCAAGGGGGTTGATTTGAGTTCATTTTATTCTTAATTTGAGTTATGGTATAGCTAGTTAGTGGCTCAGCTTCTCAGTATATAATATCACCCATGTTTGACGAACTTGTTAGTAGAGAAACTTCATATGCTATAAATCTTAGCTTGTGCCCTTTGATTATGAATGATTTTTTGGGCACATCCCAACATGATAACAATATGTAGATTAGGGGTGTATTTTATTGAAATTGTGAAAACTCCATAAATTAAAATATAATTAACTTATTCAAATTATCCTAGACTTTATCGCTTAATAACTCTTTTAAAGTATCACAAACATTTCTAAATATTGAAGGTCTAGAATGAAAAGTAACATTTGAGATGTACATATATAACAAAAAAAGTTCAAAATATCTAAACACAAGCTTAATAACATAAGCTTGTACATAATGTATATAGGCCTCATACACAGTGTGTACAAGTAGTCTAACTTTCCTTCATAACTATATATGATTGCATATATGTGTACATGGTTAAACATAAAGTTTACATTGCTAACAGAAGCTTGTACACAGTGTGACAAGTCTAAATATTCTTCAAAATTATAGATTTTTGCATACATGTATAAATGGTTTAACACAATTTATATTGCTAATAGAAGCTTGTACATAATGTGTAAAAGGCCTTATCTACACACAAGCTTATCAAAATTATAGATGATTGAATATATATGTACATGGTTGAAAATAGAGTTACATTAATAAAAGAAGCTTGTATACAATGTGCACAAGGCCTTGTATACACTGTGTACAAGCTTCTGTTTGTAATGTTAAATTTGCAGTATATTATAGCTTCAAAGAAATTATAAAATACTTGTGCACACTATAAAAGACCACCATGTAAACAATATGTACAATACCTTGTATACAAGGTGTACAAGTAGTTTAGATTTCCTTCAGAACTATAAATGATTGCATATAAGTATACATGATTGAACATATAATTTACATTACTAACAAAAGCTTCAATATAATGTGTATAAGGCCTTGTACACACTGTTTACAAGTGTTTTAGTAGAAGACTGCAGATTTAACATTGCAAATAGAATCTTGTACACAGTGTATACAAGACCTTGTACATAATGTGTACAAATGTTTTATATTTTTCTTAAATCTATATAAGACTACATATATAACATTGCAAATAGAAGCATGTACACAGTGCGTACAAGGCCTTGTACCCACTATGTACAAGTGGTTTAGATTTGCTTAAAATGGACGAGCTTGTAAAATGTTTTTATCTCATTATCAAACAAATTATATTTATTTATAAGCAATTATAGATCAACGACCTTAGTTTTCACTAGACTAGGGTCAGATTAACTTGGTCAAATTGACCAAGCCAGACCCTAAGACCACTTCCAATGGGTTCAATGATTCAAACCAAATTTGATGAGCCTAGACCTAAGTCCTGGGTCAACCTGGTTGACCAAGTCAACCTAAGTTGACCAGGCTAGTTTAAATCACTCTTATTTGAATTTAGATCAATTTTAAATCCCCTTTAGCTCAATTCCTATCAATTTGGTGCTTAATTGATCATGTTGAACTAGTCAATACTTGACTTGGTCAACTTAACCTTAATTTGATCAAAATTGACCTATTTAGATCAAATACTTGACCCATATGGCACTTAAACACCCCAAGCCTCCCCTTAACCAAAAATATAACCAATACAGCTTAGATCTCTCTTAATTAATCCTACAAGGCATCTTGGTCATCCATCCCAGGGTTGAGACTATAAATAGAGACTCAGGGCCTCATTAGAATGGATCTTGCATATTATTATTTTCCAAAAGCTCTCTAAGCAACTACTCTCTTCATTTGGACTCTCCAAACCTCCCTCCACATCTCACCACTCAAATCTAGCTGCTAGAAGCTCGTCGGCGATGATCCTCCAACCACCTTAGCAACTAATCCATATAAGCTCGAGATCAGTTGATTCATAGTGTTTCGAGCTGTGGTTTCTTCGGAGGAAAGTAGTGTGGACAGACTACAAGTTCATAAAGTACAAGAATGCGAAAATCCAACATTTGGATTAGGTATAATATTAAACCCTAGGTTAGACTACTTTGGTAGAAATAGCTTTTCCATAAGCACTTATAAAACATTAAAATTGATTCCCCATTACTTTTGTTCACTAGTAAGACATATGTTTTAAACTTCATGCAATTTGATCATCTGGTCTACGAGATTGAAATGAAAAACCCAAACTTGGGTTCATTCGTAACATGCTCTTAGTGCACATTTTCTAGACCATTTATTGCTCGATCAACGGTCCAGATCGAGCCTTTCTATGGCTTTAATTAAATGCAGATCCGATCCTGCGGTTAATCCTTTCATTCGGTGCAATTCAGACCATTTATCCTAAACCACAGGTGATTCGACAGCATTGAGGCTTTGCTGAAGGGGATTTGTGAAACCGTGTCCACGATTTCATCATTGTGTAATCATTAATGGCGGCAGAATGATTGCATCGCCAACAATGATTGGCCTCAATTTTGATCCGCCCAATTTGGGCATGCCATAAGTCTTGAACCGCCGCTAGCGCTGTTAGGTTTATTTAAATGATTTTAAAAATAAAAAATGTTAAAAATTAATTTTAAATAATAAAAAAATAAATTATATATTAAAATTTTAATAAAATTAAATAATTTATTTAAAAATTAATAATAATTTAAAATATTCAATTTATTTGAATTTATTTTAAATATTAAATATTAAATACTTTAAAATAAATATTTACTTAAATATGTTTAAATACTTTATAAATTTAAATTTTTATTTTAAAATATGTATTAAATTTTATAATAATCATTTAAGGTAATTTCTTTTATAATTGAATTTATTTTTTTAATATTTTATTGAGATTTTTTTAAATAATCTTAACGTATTAATGTTTAACTAATATTAAATTATTATCAATTTAAGGATTTTAAAATATTCAAAATTTTATTATTAAGTATTTAAAAAATTAGAGAATTAATTTAAAATTTTTTAACAAATGATCTATATTATATTTAAAATAATTTTAAATTAAGTACATATTTAAATATTTAATAAATAATTAATTAAGATCAATTAAAAATAAGCTTCTAAATGTTAAAAAAGGGTTAAAATTATCTTAAATAATTTAAAATTTCTAAAACATTTAAAATTTAATATAATTTAAATTATAAATTGTTTTATTTTAAATATTAATTAATTCTAAATAAAATTAAACATAGTTAATTAACATACAATTCCAAAAATTAAAAAGAAATTCAAATTAAATAAAAAAAATATAAATAATATCTTAAAATTTTAAAAATATTAAGTATCTTAATTTAAATTAATTATAGAAATGAAAAAACTTAATTTATCTTAATTAATCTATAGTTATTTAATTGCTTTAATATTTAATTAAATATTATATTAATATTTTCAAAATTAAAATTTATTTTCAAATTATTTCAAATGATCAAAGGACCTCTCAAAAAATATTTTAAATTATTTTGAGTATTTTAATTTTGAAACTTATATTTTCATATATAGGCTAATATATGTATAGATAAAGCTTTATATATTGAGAGATCCCTTTAAAATCTTAAACATAGGTTGAGCATGTGAATGAAATTCATTGAAAAAGATTAGTGAATGATTGTACTCAAATTATTCATTAATCAAATTATTAGTCATATTAATTAGTGTTTAATTTTTGCATGTTTAGGATGCACGAGCACTTAGCCTAGGCTTCTCCTAGTTCTAAGGATATAAATTTTAATTGTGTGTTGTATTTTCCTATGTTACCCAAGGGTTAGTAATGACACCTAATTTGAACCTATTCAACATAGTGACATCTTCAAGATAATAACTAAGAACATGTTTAAAGAATTTAAAGAAATTATAGGAATTAGGATACTCCTCCAAATGAAAAAAAACTTAAACCATTTAAACATAGTGAAATTTCAGACCTCTTAGAATTTCTAGAAATTTATAGGATCCTTTAAGTCACTTAACTAATTAACCCTAATTTACCCCTTTAATTAAACCCCAAAATTTTGAAAAAACTCTGATAAATCTAAATCTAAATTAAAAAAATTATAAATAATATATCAAACTCTTCAAATTTTAATTATTAATCCAAGAAAATTAAAATCCCATCAATTGGACTTTAATTCAAATAAGAATTTAATTTTGATTAAAAAGCACCCTTTAATTAAATTAATCAACTAAAAATTATTAAAATTTACAAAATCCTCCCAAACACTTTCCTAGGTTATTCCTGACCTTTGGAGGAGATCCCAAGAAGTTTGGACTTCATTTAAATGAAAAACCCTAAAATACCATTAATTAAGCAATTTTAATAAATCACTAAATACCCTAACTTTAAAAAATCATAACTAATTTCAGAAAAATCTAAATTGAGCAAACTAAAAGATATTCAACTCCAATTAAAATCTAGTATCTATTAAAGATATGAATATTCTAGAAATTGGACTAAATAAAAAAGGACATCTTCTTAGTCAATTGTAGTTCAATAACTAAGCCCAAACTTCTAAAAATTATAACTTTGTATAGAAAACTCTAAATATAATAAAGTCAAAGTATAATTACTCTCCAAAGGGTCTAACAATTAATACAAATATTAAGGCTTTAGAACTTAGTTAGATTCTAAAGTCAACTTTAAACCCCTTTAATCTAGCAGATAGGATAACCCCATTCCAAAATTCGCTAATTCAACTTAAATTTTGAGAACATAATCCTAAGCATTAAAATTGACCAACCAATCAAATTAATTAAAATTGATCTCAAGACACTAATATTTATACTTCAATTAAAATTTCTCTTTTACCTTCAATAAATCAAATCACAAATGACTTGAACAAATTATCCCACATAGGACATACTCGAGACCAAACAGCCTACTACACACACATAGAATTATTTGTTATGAAACAAATTCTAGCTTTAGGTTAGGTTGGTATTTTCTTTCTTTCTATTTTTATGATGTGGCGATTTGCATATGTCATGTGTGATAGTTGTTTTAGCTTTATGTGATGATTATTATGATGATGATTTTAATTATTATATTATCTCTATAATGAGATGGGCGATAGATTACCCATAGGTTATGAGCAATTTTAATACTTACGTTATCTTCTACAGGTGGTCATGCTCATTCAACGCTAAGAATGAGCTAAAAATAAATAAATTATATTTAATTACTTCATGTGCTTCAGCTGCTTAGCCCCCAAATAAATAAGAGCATGACCAAGTGTGACTGACTTGAGTACTTTTATTCTCATATATATTTATTTGGGATATTTTATTATAACTATTTAGGATAATCTTGCAAGAGAGTCTAAAATTTTTCTTTTATATTCCTGAAGTAATTTTATTTAAAGTATAGAGTTATGAAAATCTAAAAATAAGACATTTTAAAATATAAGAGATCAAAAAAGAAAAGAAAACCCCTTAAAGGGAATTTTTTTTCATTTGGATATCCTTCTAGAGAACGTACTATGAGAAAGTTGAAGAAAGGAGACTAATAAAGGATCTAGAAGACAAAGATCAAGATAAAAATGCCTTGTTTTTAAGATTTGTGTCATTATGTAGGATTAGAATATAAGTTGTTGTCGGTGGAGCCTAAGCACCATTACTTTTCTACAGACCTTGGGTTATATATTATATGGAACTTGCCATGGAATTTTGGATATTTTTTGCTATGGTTGATATTTTATTATGATGATGTGTTTACTTTATTTGTACAGTAGAAATGACATACTTTTTATATGTTTCTTTCTTGCATGTGTATGCGCCTGATTTCACTAGGCTCTTAGGAATAAAATTCTTCTACTCGTAATTAAAATTTAAAATTTTAGAATTTAAATAAAATAGAAAGAGAACGATCTAGGAAATAAGCCAGAGGTCATTCGGGGTCGGATTCATCTTAATGTATTCTCCTCTTTCCTTATTTAGACACTTCCTCACCTATGAGTAGAGTTCATATAATTCGACCTTTGAGGATGAGGTGTTGAACTTGAAAAAGTTTAGTATTCTAAATAAATATTTTGTAAACCTTTTTTAAAAAAATTTCTACATTTTTTATTTGAAGATTTTAACTAACATGCATTGCATTAGAAACTAACTAAAAATCAAATTTTAATTTCATTAGTCTTAGAAGCATAATATCATTCATAAGTACAAGGTCACTTAGAAATCCTTCTAAATGTTGGCCTTAATTTCCAAAAAATACAACCACTTACCCATCTTTTATAAAGATTAGATAATATGGATTTTATACGACTAGGTGGTTAGTTGACTTTCCTTTTCAGGTAGGATATAAGTCCAGAATGCATTAGCTAGGATACAGGTGTTAGTATTATATGTAGAATACTATACCCACTATATATTTAGAGTTCAAGGCTACTACTATTAGTATCATATAGTATGCCTAATCGGTGGGTAAGTCCTCTATTCTTCAGAGGCTATAAATTACACCTATCTGCGTCACATGGATGACGCCACATCTATTTTCTCTCTTATATGCCTAGAGTGCAGTATTATCTTTCTCCAATTTATTTTCCCTACCTTAGCTCTTTTAGATGATGATATGAGCCGTGCATGATGACCAAGCCAAGTTGAGCCTTCCCTTCCCTCTGAATAGGAAGTTCCTAGACTCCTTCCTATGTGACAATCCCATTTGAGAGAATAACGTATAATCCTTAATCGAGAGTCTTCTTAGGCCTCAGCTTAAGATGCAATTAATCATGGGGGCTTATGCTCGTGGGAAATTGAATCCCACATTAAATAAACCCCACTCGAGCTGATATATAGGATGGGGTAAATCTTGTTGCTTTAATTAGGTTATACATATCATTACCCATCTTTGTGCGCATGTAAAAACTACCATCCTCAATAGCTAATTGTATGCATGATCTCATATACCCTCCCATTGGCCCTCTTGTAAAGTGTGCAAAGGCCTACGACCGTTTGGTCATACAGGATAGTACGATCGTACCCTTTACATCACCCTCCTTTTAGAGGCCCATAATAGACATCTTAAAAAGGAAAAAATCAAAATATTTTTTTAATTTTCCTTTTAAAAAAACTTGAGAAGGCTGCATATATGTGTATATGGTAGAGCACATATTTTAAATGGCTAACAGAAGTTTGTACGCAATGTGTATAAGTTCTCTAATTTTTTTCTTAAAAAGGATGAGCTTAAACAATAATTTTCCATTGCTAATAGAAGCTTATAAATAGTAAATATAATGTAAAATGTAATAAAGGATGTCATAAAATTGTGTGTATGTACTCTAAGTCTGAACTCTATGTAATAGAATGTATTTTGACATTGTCAATTTTTTGAAGTCATTATAATTTCAAATTGTAATTGGTATAGTGCTTTATGATATTTATACATTCAAATTTTTTTTGCCATTTTTTTGGAGTCATTATAGATGTCTCTGTCATAGTATTTGGATTGTAGTATTTTACTTATACAAATTTGTTTTTATAATTTTTAAGCATCGATGAAAATCCTTAAGAAATTGACACATGTCGGTACAAGCAAGGATTTTGGGACTGTAAGATATCCGTTTTGCAAACTGATTTTATTAATATTTTTAAATAAAATATATTATTTTATGAATATTTTTCTATAATTTTTAAATGCCCCAAATAGATTTATATGAATTTTCTATTAACAATTAAGTAAATTAAGTAATTAAATTAATATAATATTATATAAAATATCTTAAAGCACTATTAATAACTTTTAAATTTTTCTCCATTTATGTTTTCGGCAAATAGATAAATGTTTTAGGAAAATTAAAGAGAAAGAGAGGAAAGAGAAATGAGAAACCCAGTTTTGGAGGCCCAGGTGTGATTTTCGTCGGTCGACATAGTAGGGAGATTTACTAATCTCATTATAAGGAACTTTTACCCAATTTCAAATTTCAAAGATTTTATGTTTTTGATATTTTTTTGATCAAATTTATTTTTCTGTTATCGAAAAATTTGAATAATTTTATATTGGTAAAACTTTCACTTCGTAACTTTTTGTATGTTATAAAGATTAAGATTATGAATATTTTAAATATTTACTTGATATTTTTCATCGGATGATTTTAAAATGCATCAATTTTTTCCTACTCCAAAATTTATTTTGGCATCTAAAAATAGTGCTTCAATTCAACTAAAGCTTTATAATAGTATTTTATGTAATATTTAGTAATTTGGTTAAATTATGAAAATATGAATTTTTGCTCAGTTTGATTTTTGTTGTGTGTCGTAAGGATATTTTAATATTTTTTTGAATTAAGTCCAATTATGTTTTATTTATCGTAATGTATTAAAAATGAATGTATATATGGGATTGAGATTACTATTATAGTACTGTGATAATAATGTACGTGTAAAAGATAAGTAAAGACTAGTTGATCCATTGGTTGAAGACTGATTGACCTATACAAAATGGTGGCTGATAGGCTTTCATTTTAATATTATGGTTTGGTATTATCCTCTACTGATTCATGTGATGCTAATTGAGAGTCATAAGGAATTAATTAATGTGTCGACTAGTAAAAAGTGACAACTCTATTTACTAAGCCAACGATTTACTTATATTGATACAATACTAAAACACCGTCATAGCCAGGACTTCTTACTTATTTAGTGTGACTATTGAATTGTATATTTTTGAGGCATTATTCTTATTATTGTATGAATTTATTATTATTGTACGGATTTACTGTTATTACATTATTCTACTTTTCATATTGCTGGATTGTTATTGTTATTGATATAGATAATGATACTATTTGATACTACTGATTAAGTTTATAATAAGCATGTGACATGCTGAACTCATAAAATACTAATATGATATTGATATAGATTAACTGCATAACATATTTATATTCATATAAGATTTTACTATATTGATTTAATTTGATTTGAATAGTTTTTACTGATTTTTTGATTTGATATTTTATCCAAATTCTCTACTGATTGATTACAGATACAACGATTATTTTATAGATTTGACACTAGTATTGGTTTATTGCTTTACAGGTTTTTGTACTATAGTATTTTACTGTTTATTAATTCTACTACTACTACTACTACATTTGAATTTTACTATTTCTGTATTGATTCAATTATCATATAAAATTGTTAAGATTTGATTGTTGACATACATATTGCTCCTTGACGTGCTTTGAATTTAGTTATAGGTTTTGGTGACCTACTAGGCTTTTTAAGCTTATTATATGTGGTTAAATAATTTCATGTCAGGGCAGGGGAGTAAGAGTGTGAGACTGATCAACAGTCTTTATGTTTTGTTTCTTTTCATTCTAGTTATTCTTTTATACACATGATAGAGTAGTTGTGATATGATTATGTAGATCATGAGTATTGTAAATGATTTTTAAAAATGAATATAGATGTATATATTGATATTTTGAATTATAGATGATATATCATCAAAAAATTATCTTGATCGAACATGAATCTCGAAGCAAAATCAAGTTGGAAACTTCAAAAATTATTTATAGGATCATCTGAACTTCAATTTCAACAAACTTATAGTTGAAATAAATGTCTCAGAAATATGAACCCAATGACACCTAATTCAACTCAATCCGAGCCCAAATAAGTCCAAATTAAGGACCCAAAGCACTGTTGGAAGGTTCAAAAGACAATTTGGATTACCAAATAGTTTTTAAACATGACATGATTATAGTTGAATCGAGCGGCTCGATAAGAAGAATCCAATGAGCCTAATATATCAAAATTCTGATATCATTAAGACATTCAAATGCCCAATAAACGATCTATGATCAAAGGATTCAACATCGGTCATCCATTCAAACCAATCGCAATTTACACTTGATCTTCCTGCTATTTACTGGATAGATCTCTCATTTCTCATAGGAGAGGGGCCCAGAGGGGGGGGGGGAGGGAAGAAGGAGGCCCAAGTAAGAAGATAAGAGAAAGAAGCAAAGAAGAGACTCCTCGACCACCGCCGGACTTTCACCCCACAGCCTACCGACGCTGGAGTTCTGCCCGAATTCCATCCAACATCAGAGTTCTTCCCAGCCCCCGACTGACATCAAACTTCTACCCAACACCGGACCTTCGCTTGTCGTCGGATTTCCGCCCGACACCAAACTTTTACCCAACATCGGACTTATGCACATCACCAGACTTTTGTCGGACTTCTATCCGACGCCAGTATTTTGTCCATCAACAGACTTCTACCCAATGTTGGACTTACACCCATCGTCAGATTCCTATCAGAAACTTGAATTCCAGCCATCACCGAATTCCTACCCAATGCTGGACTTCCGCCCGAATGCTACTTTCTGCCCATCACTAGAATTCCGTCAAACTTCTTGTGACGCCCCAAGATCTAACTTGGAAAGAATTTCAGTCAATTCATTAAAACCATTTACCAGAGCTATCTATAGACTTCAATAACAGTCTACCAAACAACCGATAAGTAAAACATCAATGTACAATTCCATTCATATCTCAAAAGATCATATACAATACTCAGGAGCTATACTATGAACACAACACATGAATTGAAATCTATCCTGTCCTGAGTACAAAAGGATCACTATCACCAAAAAGAATAAAAACCTGAGGATTCCAGATCAAACTCAATCTCTTACTCTCTTTCCCTGACCTAAAAATATTAACCACATATAATGAGCTTCAAAAAGCCCAGCAGGTCACCAAATACTTATAACTGAAATCAAAGCACGGTACTGGAAACAATATGCATTTCAATCAGTCGAATCCATAACAGTCAATTGCACATGATCAATGAATCTATTCATCGGATACAAAAATCAGTAATCAATGCACGATCGATAAAATCCATAGTCAGCGGTAGAAGAATCGATAAACAGTAGGAATACATCCATAAAGCTCAATAAACCAGTACACACGATACATCTTGTAAGAATCCAATCAAATCAATAGAAGAAAATCATCGTCTCGATAATATCAATAAAATCAATCTCTATCAATCATCTCTGATCAAAATCAAACCAATACGTCGTAAGAATGATTGAAATCAAATCAATACAGTAAAACTGATTCCATATCAGTCAATGAATCACATGTAGTAGTTCAATACGATGTATCAATGAAGCGATAGTATCAATGAATCAATATCAATGAATCAGTATTAATGAATCAATAATATCCTTATCCATAGCATCAATGAATTAATACAATATCCATATCAGTATAAGTATCAATGCTCAGTGACATAATGCGAATATCAATGAAATCATATAGTAACAATAAATCCGTAAATCCGTCCGTAAATCCATTCAAAATCAATAAATCAATGAATCCATCACGAGATCAATATGTCAATACCGTACACATGCACTTCAATACAATAGTCTTACTGAACAAGTACAATCACTGGCTATTAAGGCGTTTTTCAATCCATAGTGCTGTTGTAGAAATCCATAATTATATATATCCGTTGGTTCAATAAGAGTCGTCACTCTGTGCCCGTCGGCATAAGAATCTCCTTATGCCTCCCAATCGTTATATCAATGATCAATAGAGGATATCGCCAAACCCTTTTTAAAGGAAAGCCTGTCGGCCCACCATCCTGTACATGTCAAGTCAATCTCCAACCAACAGTTCAACCAATCTTAACTAGTCTTTTAGTAACAATAACCGTATAGCAATCATATATTCACATTCATATGCATATCAGTTCAAATCATCAATTTTAGAAAATCAGAAATCGTACGAAAATCCAGCGGCATAACGACAGTATACGGAATTTACAAAAAAATCACAGAATTCATAAATTACCAAATTAGCACAGAACGTTCACAATAACATTGCAAGACTTTTATTCTACTGCCCAAACAAATTCAGACTTCACCAGAAATTACAGTCAAAATAAAACACCGCCAAATCAAAACTACCCGGTCAAAAATCTCCAGAAAATAATCAAATCGTGTATAAATATCATATCAGAAACATACCAAAAGTTGTGCGGTAAAACTTTCGTCAATACAAAATAATGCGTATTTTTCGGTAATGAAAATACAAATCTGAGCACAGAAATGCCAAAAATCGACATCTTCGAAAACAGAAATAGGGTTCGAAGTCCTTACTGCGAGATAAACACTTTTCCCAACAACGGCGACGGAAAAAAAGCGCTCTGCGGCCTCCGAAATTCGGCTTTTCCTTTGCTTTCCTTCTCCTTCTCTCTCCTCAGATATTTTGAGATAAAAAATGATTTTTCTCTCTCTTCAAAACAAGCTGATTTTCTTTTAATACGAACCTGATCGGCCAGGCCGATCGCCACATCGTCCAGGACGATCTGAACAAAATTCAATCGTCCAGGACGATATCTCAGGACGATAATTAATTTCTTTGGACGATAAAATCCCTTACTCTTTGACTTTTGCCATGCACTGATCGTCCCAGGACGATCCAAAATTGGCCCGGACGATCCACTTCAGAAATCAGCTGTTTCACTGATCGTCCTGGACGATCTCAACATCGTCCCGGACAATCCCAGAAGGAAATCAAAGAAACGAGCTATCACAATCTCCCCACCTTAGAAAAATGTCATCCCGACATTTCCCTAAAGGTTTGAAACAAATCGAGACAAAACAAATCCATCCAAAATCAAATCAAAATCAAAACTCGTCAAAAATCATACATATCACACAATTCATTCAATCACATGTCATTCAATATGTATGCAAAATGATGCACTTAAAGCTACCCATTCTATCCAAATCTCAATCAAAACCTATAACTCTGCTAACAATCAATTCTTCCAATAACACTGCTCTGATACCAAAAAGTCTGTGACGCCCCAAGATCTAACTTGGAAAGGATTTCAGTCAATTCATTAAAACCATTTACCAGAGCTATCTATAGACTTCAATAACAGTCTACCAAACAACCGATAATTAAAACATCAATGTACAATTCCATTCATATCTCAAAAGATCATATACAATACTCATGAGCTATACTATGAACACAACACATGAATTGAAATCTATCCTGTCCTGAGTAAAAAAGGATCACTATCACCAAAAAGAACAAAAACCTGAGGATTCCAGATCAACCTCAATCTCCTACTCTCTTTCCCTGACCTAAAAATATTAACCACATATAATGAGCTTCAAAAAGCCCAGCAGGTCACCTAATACCTATAACTGAAATCAAAGCACGGTACTGGAAACAATATGCATTTCAATCAGTCGAATCCATAACAGTCAATTGCACATGATCAGTGAATCTATGCAGCGGATATAAAAATCAGTAATCAATGCACGATCGATAAAATCCATAGTCAGCGGTAGAAGAATCGATAAACAGTAGGAATACATCCATAAAGCTCAATAAACCAGTACACATGATACATCTTGTAAGAATCCAATCAAATCAATAGAAGAAAATCATCGTCTCGATAATATCAATAAAATCAATCTCTATCAATCATCTCTGATCAAAATCAAACCAATATGTCGTAAGAATGATTGAAATCAAATCAATACAATAAAACCGATTCCATATCAGTCAATGAATCACATGTAGTAGTTCAATACGGTGTATCAATGAAGCGATAGTATCAATGAATCAATATCAATGAATCAGTATTAATGAATCAATAATATCCTTATCCATAGCATCAATGAATCAATACAATATCCATATCAGTATCAGTATCAATGCTCAGTGACATAATGCGAATATCAATGAAATTATATAGTAACAATAAATCCGTAAATCCGTCCGTAAATCCATTCAAAATCAATAAATCAATGATTCCATCACGAGATCAATATGTCAATACCGCAAACATGCACTTCAATACAATAGTCTTACTGAACAAGTACAATCACTGGCTATTAAGGCGTTTTTCAATCCATATCGTTGTTGTAGAAATCCATAATTATATCTATCCGTTGGTTCAATAAGAGTCGTCACTCTGTGCCCGTCGGCATAAGAATCTCCTTATGCCTCCCAATCGTTATATCAATGATCAATAGAGGATATCGCCAAACCCTTTTTAAAGGAAAGCCTGTCGGCCCACCATCCTGTACAGGTCAAGTCAATCTCCAACCAACAGTTCAACCAGTCTTCACTTGTCTTTCAGTAACAATAACCATATAGCAATCATATATTCACATTCGTATGCATATCAGTTCAAATCATCAATTTCAGAAAATCGAAAATCGTACGAAAATCCAGCGGCATAACGACAGTATACGAAATTTACACAAAAATCACAGAATTCACAAATTACCAAATTAGCACAAAACGTTCACAACAACATTGCAAGACTTTTATTCTACTGCCCAAACAAATTCAGACTTCACTAGAAATTACAGTCAAAATAAAACACCGCCAAATCAAAATTATCTGGTAAAAAATCTCCAAAAAATAATCAAATCGTGTAGAAATACCATATCAGAAACATACCAAAACTTATGTGGTAAAACTTTCGTCAATACAAAATAATGCGCATTTTTCGATAACGAAAATACAAATCTGAGCACAGAAATGCCAAAACTCGACATCTTCAAAAACAGAAATAGGGTTCGGAGTCCTTACTGCGAGATAAACACTTTTTCCAACAGCGGCGACGGACGAAAAGCGCTCCGCGGCCTCCGAAATCCGGCATTTCCTTTGCTTTCCTTCTCCTTCTCTCTCCTCAGATATTTTGAGATAAAAATAATTTTTCTCTCTCTTCAAAACGAGCTGATTTCCTTTTAATACGAACCTGATCGGCCCGGCCGATCGCCACATCGTCCAGGACGATCTGAACAAAATTCAATCGTCCAGGACGATATCTCAGGACGATAATTAATTTCCTTGGACGATAAAATCCCTTACTCACTGACTTTTGCCAGGCACTGATCGTCCCAGGACGATCCAAAATCGGCCCGGACGATCCACTTCAGAAATCAGTTGTTTCACTGATCGTCCTGGACGATCTCAACATCGTTCCGGACGATCCCATAAGGAAATCAAAGAAACGAGCTATCACACTTCTACTTATTGTCGGACTTCTGCCCGTCGCCGGACATTCGTCAGACTTCTATCTAACATTGGACTTCTACCTGACATCATCCTTCTGACCTCCGTCATCAAACAATGGTCTTTATGACCTTCGTCGCCCGCTGGCTACGATCATTCTAACTTACGTCGTCTACCGACTACAGGCCATCCGACCTCCGTTGCCTGTCGACTATGGCCCTTCTGGCTAAGAGAATACATCAATAGTGATTATTTGTATTCCCACCATATAACATACTCCATATGATGTACATCAAGCTAAAGCCTTCCCCCAAGGAAGGGCCTCATTTGTAATCAACTGCAAAATACTAGTGGATTCATTCATATTGGGCTAGGCCCTGTGGCTTTTCCCCCTTTTCAGGGGTTTTCCACGTAAAAATCCTAGTGTCCCTATCATTGAAGCACCCTCTCTTTTTATCTGTATGCGTGTTGGATCTTTGTGCAATGCTAAGACGCTAAATTTTATATTTCTCTACTGCCGCGAATACTCCAGGATGCAACAATAGAATATATTTTGTTGTTTGTCACTTATAGATGATATTAGATAGCTCTAGTTGTTATTTATTCAAAGATTAATAGAATAATTCTTCCAAATTATATTTTGGGCATCACACTCCGCATAAAAAAAAAAAATTTAGTTACACTTAATGCAAGTTCACTGTTCATGCTTCAAACTGCTGATATTAAAATAATTGAGATTTGAAGAATGGTGAAAAATTTAAATTTATATGAAAACACTTTATGAAGAGGAAGCTTGCCCTAAAAAATAAACATGATGGATTGACCTTAACTTCTTAAATATAAAGAGCAGTTTGTGAAGAGCACAATTCGTTTATGGAGATGAAAAATGACTTTGAGACATGAAAACCATATAATTTTTTTGTCCGCATGATTTTAGAATTGAAAGAGACATTTTAACTCATTTTTTTCAAATTATTTACCTCAAAATCTGGCCGGGTCGTCGGATCGCACTTTAGTAATGATACATTATCAAAAAATTATCTTGATCATGCATGAATCTTGATGCAAAATCAAGTTGGAAAACTTTCAAAATTAAAATTGGGACCATTTGAACTTCGATTTCAGCAAACTTATAGTCAAATTGAACATCTCGAAAATATGAATCCAACGACACCAAATTCTACTCAATCTGAGCCCAAATGAGTCCAAATCAAGGGCTCGAAGTGCTATTGGTAGGTTCTAACCACAATTTGGAGTACCAAATGGTTTCCAAACATAACGTGCTTATAGCCGAATCAAGCGGTTCGATGATACAAATCTAAGGAGCCCAAGATTGCCAAATTTCGACATCATTAAGACCTTCAAATATCTAACGAATGGTCCACAATCAAAGGGATTCAATATCGGCTATCCATCCAACTACTCCCCATTTACCCTTAATCTCTCACATATTTACAGACCACCGCTAGAGGCCCTGAGCTCTACCGTACCACCACTTGGGGCCCTCATCTCCGCCGGGCCGCCACCTGACGTCATTGCTCCGCCGGACCACCACCTGACATCGTTGCTCCGCCGGACCACCACTTGAGGCCCTAGGTTCTATCGGACCACCACATGAGCCCTGAACTGCTGCCCAACCACTGCCTGATGCCTGGAGTTCTACTGAAGTACCGCCCTACTAATATAGTCTTTTGGACCCCTGTCTTCTGCTGACTACGGTCCTTCCGACCTCCGTTGCCTACTATGGTCATTCCGACCTCCATCACAAACAACAGTCTTTCTGACCCCGGTCTCCTGCCAACTACAGTCTTTCTGACCTCGATCTCCTGCATACTACGGTCCTTCTGACCTGCATCGCCAGACAACTGTCTTTCTGACCCCGGTCTCCTGCCAACTACGATCTTTCTGACCTTGGTCTCCTGCATACTACAATCATTCCGACCTACATCGCAAGACAACAGTCTTTTTGACCCCTGTCTCTTGCCAAATACGACCTTTCAGACCCCTATCTTGTGTCGACTATGGCCCTTCAAACCAAACAAACATATCTATGTTGATTATTATAACTCCTACCATTTAATGCGCTTTATATGATGTACATTTGTGACATCAAGCCAAGGCCTTCTCCCAAGGAAGGGCCTCATTTGTAATCAACTGCAAATACTAGTGGATTCATTCATGCTGGGCCAGACCCCATGGGTTTTCCCCCTTTTCAGGGTTTTCCACGTAAAAATTATGGTGTTTCTTATGAACGCTATACTCTCTCTCTTATCTGATTGTGTGCTGGATCTTCGTACAATGCTAAGACATTAAATTATATATTTCTCTAATGCCGCGAATACTAGAGGATAAAACGAGTAAAAATATTCACAAGACTGCCATCTAAAATAGCTGGGCCAGATCATCCGATCGCATGATAGTAAAATATGCATGTGGCTTCAAAAAACAATTTACCTAAAAAATACATATCTACCTTGGCTTGAAGTTTGCTTGTTCGGGCTCCGCATTAAATAATTTCTTCTATGAAAGGGCAAAAACCAAAAAGTGAATTCAACAAAAATAAATAGTGTTTTCACGTTTTCACCCTTATCAACGGAAGCGAAGCGTCGTCTTCCCTCTCTTGGCCCAGCCTTCTTCGTTCGCTCTCTGTTCAAGAGACGAAAAAGAAGAAGAAATGACGACCAGACAGTGAAAGATTGGAATTTTAAACTCATTTATTTCTCTCCGTTTGCATAAATCCTAGCTCAGGCAGGGCATCGAGATGGCGACACCATTGGCAGGGGACGGAGTCCTGGCGCTGATCCCACAGGAGCCCGTGAGCTCCATCGATCCCGCCAACCCGTCTTCATCTTCATCTTCTTCTGCTACTTCGACTTCAGCGTCGAGCTGTATGAATTCGGCCGAGAAGTCGCCGATATTTATATTTCTCTTCTTCCAGAAGGCTATCCGTTCAGAACTCGAACGGCTACACCGAGTCGCGATTGCGTTTGCTACGGACGGAGTAGGTGACCTCCGCTGGCTCTCGGAGCGCTGTCGTTTCCTCTTCGACATCTATAAGCATCATTGCAATGCAGAGGATGCGGTATCAATCCATACTCGCATAATCTGCTCTGATAATTTCTATTTCTAGGGTTTATGGAGTTGAGAATGTGGTTTCCAACAATTCTGTAGTGGGGTTTGTGAGTTTCGGTACTAGCGAGATGTGGTTGTGCAGTTTTTATGGATAATAAAGTGGCCTTGCTGTTTTGGCTAGAGTACTGCGAGAACAGCCAAAGCTTGGATATAAGCACTAAAAACTTGTTTATTCTTTTTTTTACTCGTCTGTCTCTCTGTTAGAATCCTTCAGATACCTTTCAGTTATTGGTTTCCTTGCAAGAGGTAGCTTTTTTGTTCTATTGTCTCCTTACAACACGGAATTGTGGTCATAGCTGTACGAGTTTAAGTTGGATATGTGAGCATTTTTTGCATGTGCTTGTGTCTTCAATCAGTCTTGTTCATTCTACATGAAAATGGTCTCATTTTCTTAGTTGCTCAGAACGGAATCATCTTACATCATTTTAATTGTATCAGCTTTCCTTGCAAATGATAGGTAATCTTCCCTGCTCTTGACATCAGAGTGAAGAATGTGGCAAGGACGTATTCTCTTGAGCATGAGAGAGAAAATGACCTTTTTGGTCAGTTGTTTGATCTGCTAAGCTCAAACATGCACGGTGATGATAGATTTCTCAGAGAACTTGCTTCTCGTACTGGAGCAATTAAGACATCACTCAACCAGCACATGTCTAAGGAGGAGCAACAGGTAAGTTGTCAAAAAAAATATGTTCAAGTGATTTTATCAAAATGCTATGAATTTACAAGGTGTCAGTTTGGTTTTGTTGTTTTGTTTTCTTTTTTTCAAGGCTAATCTGGGGACTGAACCACCATATGGTTCTTAGAAATATGAATTTGACTCAAAACCATATCCTAGGTAGAACATAACATGATTGAAGCAGTTTAATTTTAAAAGCAAGAGGATAGTTACTTACAATGAATAGAACAATATCCGTAACAAGAACAACGGACAAAAACGATCCGAATGCCTTTCTCCCTTCTCGCTCTCCCTTCTCGTCTCCCTTCCTTCTCGGCCAAGCATGCGAAGTGAGGGAGTGAAGAGGTGGTGCAGGGGTATTTATAATAAAATATATTAAAAAAGACATCATTAGTGGTCTAGCGCCGCAGTGCCACAACACTCAGACCTAATACCGCTGCATTGCATGCTGATTTTAGAGTTGCTATAGATTAGAGACTCCACTGCCACGGCGGTAGTTTCTGCACTGCAGTGCTTTCAACCCTAGTGCCGCAGTGCTCACGTGTATTGTGCCGAAGCGCTCTAGTTCAATCAGCAATTCAACAATCCATTTTTTTCATTTAAAATGCTTTTCGCTTCTTTGGGTTGTTACGCACTACTTCTTCGCTTGTGATTCTTTGCTTGCAAGTTATAATTATTATCTTCAACAACCTCTCCGCCAAAAATATAGTTATAATCACTTTGAGTCGATGGCGATCCTCTTAGGAAGTCCATGGAGATACTCACCTATGGCTGAGTCGGCATAGGTAGAGGAGTGCACAATCCTTGCTTCTTATTTGAAGGCTTTGAGGTAGAGAAGTTTATGCATCCTTCAAGAATTTGACTACATCAAGGTGCTTTCTTAGCTAATACATGTATCTTTGTAGATTTTGAAGCATTTTAGCAACCTTGAGGTCATAAGATTCTATTCCCAATCATATGATATACTCTATTCTTGTATCAAATGACCAAGTTGAATTGCTAAAAGTATGCCACCCACTTTATGAGTTGCACTTTCTGAAACTTTGATTCAGTCTGGAGGTGTTGAAGTGGCTTTCGGTTTGTATAAATTACAATCTCTTTTTAGAGTAGATGAGGTCAATAATACTTCACTGCTTGGTGAAATGGGAATTCTTTGTCATATATTGGATAATTTTTCTGAGCACCTTATAATAACTTAGAATAGTATGCACATGTCTCTCTTATTACATTAGAATTGCGTCAAGTGCTTGTCCGGAAGCATCAATCATGACTTTAATTAGTTTACATAGATTCAACATGGCTAAAACACGCACTTCCCTAATCCTCTTTTTGTGAAGAAGAAATTCGTAAAAGAAATTTTTACTAACTTTACCCAGTAAATGTAGTTGTATTGTGAATACAAAGAAATTGTGGATGAATCTTTTTACATATTGGCACACCCCAAGAAGCTCTGCACATCAGTCATGTTCTGTGACAGAGATCAATATCTTATTGCTTTGATATTTTGGGCTAGATCTTGATCTCTTCCTCACCAACTTCCAAATCCATGTACAATAGGGTGTAATTCTCAAAATCATACTTTTTCATGTCCATGAAGAGTTTTTTTTTCTTTTATGATATCAAACATTTCTTACACAAGTTTTAGATTTTCCTAACCTATTAGATTGCAGGTGAGGAAGGCATTGAGGTAGATGATTACAAAATCCTATATGAATGGCCTCATAATATTGTTTATGAGTGCATAAATGTTGTTGACGTATTGCAGAGATTGAATGACATCACTAAGCACATATCTTCTTCTTATACTCGGACTTGTTGATGAATTGATTTTAGATCTAGCTTTGTGAGGACTAAGACATGCTTCAACTGATCTAGTAAGTCATCCATTATTGGAAGTGGATATTTATATAATGATTTTATTTAGGTGTCTTGTAATCTAAGTACATCTTCCAACCACAATCTTTCTTCGGCACCGCCATGGTTGGTGATCCATATGGTGAGTTGCTTGGTTTTATGGCTCATTGATCTAGCAACTCAACACCTATGCGTTGATCACTTCATTTTCCTCTATTTAGTTTTGATACATACTAATGCTAAGTTCAGTAGATTTTGATAAAAGGTTGATCTTATGCTCCACAATTTGTCGAGGAAATAACCCCCCTCTTAAAGTAACTCTTAACAGTCTTCCACTAGCTACTATTGTCTCCCTCATTCCTTGATTACCATGCTTAACTCTTTTCATTTTTCATCACTTTAGGTTCTTGGATATTTTTCATGAAAATACCATAGTATTTTATTAGGCTTCTTCTGTAAGAAAAAGAGTAGAATGAAACATGGTTTAAAATTGCGCAATATGAGGCTCGCCTTTGCGCAATTCCAGTAAAAAACGCCTCGATGCTTACGCATCGAGTTTTTTTTATGAGGCTTGCGCCTCAACTTGGTTGAGGCCCGCCTCGCCTCACTGGCATGAGGCTTACGCCTCACGGTATATATATTAAAACTTACATAAATCTTGAAGTAAATGCCCGACATTGGACTCTATATGAGAGGAGGAAGGGGAGAGAGCAGTTCATCATAATGATGATTCAAATGAAGAACCCCTTAGTGATGACAGTGCTGATGACATATGAGTTTTTATGTGATATGTCATTACTATTTTTTTTTGCAAATTTGATTTATATGTTAATGAAAAGAATACTGGGATTTTGGAAAGATAGAATTTTGAGCTAAACTATATTTCATGTTGTCTTATTATTGAGATATTTTGATTTCACTTCATATCTTATGTTTTTTTATGTTTTATATTATTCACTCATTGATATATAAAAAATTTATCATTTTATGTTTACGCAATCTTTTGATTTTGAGGCTTACGCCTCAAAACGCCTTGAGGCTTACGCCTCGCCTCACGAATGAAAAACGCCTCAATACCCGAATACGCAATTTTAAACATTGGAATGAAACACTGACACTTATTTATTATTTTTTTCACCTCTTTTACCTGTCACCATGTCCAAAAACTAACAACCCTTACTCCTATTGATAGTTTGCGTCACATCATTCATGCAAAGACCCTCATTCCCTAAGCTATTGATCTCCTAATCAAGGAGATTGAATGAGGGAAAGCTTCACTTTTCACTAAATTTCATTATCCTTCATAAGTACACGAGAAAGATGTCTTACTAACCTAGTTACTTTTTAGAAATACCTAATACATCCCAAATGACTTCAATATAAATGACACAAAGTAAGCAAATATAATGGTGCAAAAAAAAAAAAAAATAAATCAATCATCAAGGTACTATCTCAAATATTAATATCTATTAATCAAATTTGCACAATTTCCCTTAGGTTGGGTAGAACTATTCTTTAGAGAGTGAAGGTTTGGCGTAGAAGCTTTAGGAAGGGCAATTCATAGGAAAACAATGGAACAATACTAAATAGTAGAGAGTATATTCATTTATCTTTTTCCTACTATCACAAGTTCATTTACCTTCTAATACCGTAATACTGTATTTGATTAAACATAAAAAGGTAAATGGACTTTTGTACAAAAATAGAATGTAGTTGTAATGAAAGTAGTCGAGAGTAGTATTAGTGGTGGAATGTTCCGCTACATCATGTGCACCACTTTAGGTCTCTTTGACTTCAGAAGAGCTTTTTCCGGTGAGGTTATATAGGTTGGAGCACTGTCAGGTGGGTAATGGGTGTATATATCAGCAATATTGAAGGTTGAAGATTGAAGGTTAAAGATGTTTTGAATTCACATGTAGGTCGACAACGTAAATATTGTCATATTGATGCGACACAATATCGGGAATGATTTGACCTTTCTTGGAGCTTTGAGTAACTAACTGATGAAAATTATTCTCTTAGCAAGTGAAGCATAACAAGCCCCCAAGCTGAAAGATTTGTCTGTGATGCTGATATGTTTGTAGTTTTTCGATACCGTGGAAGCTTTGAACTTCTCTCTAATAGTTTTGAGCATATTAGTAAATTGAGTTGTTGTTTTGGATGCTGATTGGTTGTGGCATTTAGGTAGAACTGTAAGATCAATGAGGTGATTTGGCATCTTCGTGTAGACTATAATAAAAGAACATTGGCCGGTTGAACGATTGGACATTGAATTGTAGGAAAACTCAGCTTGACCAATTAGGTCTTCCCAATGTTTCTGATTTTGCTAAACAAGACATCAAAGCATTGCTAGCTAGCATCTGGTTGACAACCTCAGTTTGTCCATTTGTTTGGGGATGCTAGGCTAAAGTAAGCTTAATAACAATGTTTAATCGCTTCTTTAGTTCTCGCAAAAAGTCATCAATATATTTGACATCTCTATTGGAAATAAGACTTTGTAGAAAACCATGTAAATAAATAATTGTTTTAAAGAAGAGGCGAGATATGTTTAATACATCAAAAGTCTTTTTGCAAGGAATAAACCGGGTTATCTTTGAAAATCAATCAATGATGGCCATGATAGAATCATATCCATGTTTTGTTTGAGGAAGACCTAAGACGAAGTGAAGGTTTAAGTCTTTCCAAATGCAATCAATGACTGGAAGAGGTAGATATAACCCTATATTTTGTGTTGTTCCTTTGTAGTTTTGGCAAACATGATAACGTTTTATGAAATTGGTGACATCACGATGCAGGTTCGGTCAGAGACTTAGAAGAAATGAGATTGTAACTATAACAAGGTTTTGTCTGTGTGCTTACATGAGCAGCTAAGTCCCCATAATGAATTTCTTTGATTAGCTATTGTTATCATGAGGAGTTGGGTATGTAAAGGCTATTACCTTTGAATAGGAAGCCATGTTGCAAGCTAAAATCATTGATTGGATGTCTGACAATGTAGCTAGACCATGGATCAAAAAAATCTCGATCACTTGCATATAATTCTTGCAATTCTTATAAGTCGGTAATTTCTGTCTATAGTTGAGTTGACAGGGTTGTGTGGCGGTTGAGGGCATCAATTACATGATTTTTCTTTTTAGTCTTGTGTTTTACTACGAAATTGAATTTTCGCAAGAAAACAATCCATTGAGAATGCATGAGATTGATGTTTTTTGATTGTTAATGTATTGGAGTGTTTGATTATCACCACTTAAGATAAAATCTTGGTGAACCAAATAGTGTTCCCACTATTTAAGGGCTCTAACGACATCATATAACTCCTGCTCGTAAGACGACCTTTTTTTTCGTGCTAAGCTAAATATCTGGTTTATCAAAGTCAGGTAGAGCTAGGATTGGTGCCGAGCTAAGGGAAACTTTAATGGTTTCAAAGCTATGTTGCTGTGCAAGTGTCCAGTGGAAGGTCCTGGATTTTAAGCAATTTATAATTGGGGTTATTACTACATTTAATCATTTGATGAATCGACGGTAGAAATTTGCTAACCCATGAAAATTAAGGATGTCAAATAAGCTCTGTGGTGTTGGCCAATCCATAATGGCTACGGTTTTGTGCCGATCCTTGTGAATACCGTCTGGTGCCAAGATGAAGCCCAACAAATGTACTCAGTTTGAAGCAAATTAGCATTTGGAATGATTGAGAAACAATTTACTACATCAAATACTTTCAAAGATAGTGTCAAGTGATCAAGATGATTCGAAAAATAAGAACTATTAACAAGAATTTCATCGAAATAAATGACACAATTTGTTGAGAAAGGGTGTAAGATCATCATTTATTAGGCGCATGAAGGTGAAGAGGGCGTTACATAATCCAATGGGCATTACCTTCCATTTGTAGAGAGCCTCTCGAGTTTTAAGGCTATCTTCCACTCATCACCATGTTTAATCTGAGTTGATGATAGCCGTTTTTCAAGTCTAGTTTCGAAAGATGGTGTCTTGACAAGTTTATCTAAGAGATCATTTAATCGGGGCATTAGAAAACAATTATTCATTGTAATTTTGTTGATTTCATGGGTATCTATACTCTCTTCGCTGATCATCTTTTTTGGGACAATGAGTGCCGGGATGGCGCTATGGCTCAAGCTTGGTTGAATGAGTTGTTGTTGTAGTAACTCATCCACTATAATTGCATAATGGAGCATTCCTTAGGACTCATTCGGTAGTGAGGTAGGTTGGACAATGTGTCTCCTGGGATGAATTCAATTTGCTGCTGTAAAGTGCGAAGTGGGGGTAAATTTGATGGTATATCAAGTGGAACAACATCCGAGTAGTTAGCTAAAAGTCTTTGAACTTTAGCCAGGATGGCTCTTGGCGCAACCATTTCTGAATCGTCTGTAACTACTGTTGTCATTAGAGCAGTGTTGGTTGATCTGTATTATAAGAAGGTTGAGCTAGAGATAATGCATATTGTTGTCCTTTCAATACCGCCCTTCTAAATGGTGCTCGGCGTGCTTGGAACTAGTCTATTTTTTGTTCTTGCACTCAAAGGGGCGCTTCAAGAGTAGATGGAAGATGTCCATATCCCAAAAATCACAAAGGACTTCACACATATAATGTTTTCCTATAGAGAAGGTAACTCAACACATGAAAAAATCAGAATTTCTATACCCTTTTTAACCCAACTAATCTTGTAGTGTTGGTTTTTTTTTGTAGTTTTAAGCTGTAGAGCATTAAGAACGGCACGTGATATGATGTTCTCGATGCACCTGCTATCAATGAGAAGGTCATAGACTTTATCATTACTTGTGTAGCGAGTTTAGAATAAAGCATTGTGTTGGGAATTTATTAGTAGCCGAGATGGCAACAACAGATTTTCTAATACACATACCAATGACTCATCATTATCACCTTGTGATTCTTTCAATTCTATTTCAGCTTCAACTTTAGCAGTTGTGTGTTCCTCATTTTGTTTAGCGTCTAGTAATTGCAGTTGCTACCTATTCGAACACTTGGTGAACTTTTGGCCATGCTGAAAATAGTGAAAACACTTCAAGGTTGTTGTTCATGCATGAGGATTTTCCTGTGCGGGAGAATTCATTTCATTTTGCCCTTTCTAATCAGTTGAAAAGCTATTAGATCGCTATGTTTGGTTTTATTGTTATTTTGGAAATGAGAAAATGATCAAAATGATCCCTTGACTCTTTATGAATGACCAAAATGGTCCACAATTATATTAAAGAATCATTTTAGCCTCTCAAGTCTATAAAAATGAATTAAAATAGTTCCATAATGAAATTATTTTGGTTCCTCTTGGTCCTTTAATATAGTTAGATATTATTTTAATTCCTTATAAAGAGTCAAGAGACCATTTTGGTCTTTTTCTCTTTTGATAATGCAACTACAAACTTCATATTATCAGTGTTAGTCTCACTTATAAATTTCTTTGTCGTATAGGGTCGTGTGTGTTGTTGTAATTGTAATTCAACTTTCAAGGAAAAATTAACCACTTGTGATAGTGATCAAATCGAGCTGAATTCTAATTTATTCTGAATTAAATCTGCCAATGTAATGGGCAATGAGTTGATTCTCAGTTTTGTTGAGGTTGTTTCGAGCACAAAGACAGTAAAATTCTTCAGTATACGCACTAGTGGATTGGGATCCATGTATGCATTGTTGGTATTGTAAGTTTAGCATATGTTCGAAGTCTGTTGGTAGGAAGTGTTCTCGTTCCAATTGCTTCATATGGTTTCAATTCCTAACTTGACCCTTGCCTTCTCGTCGACTTGTTTGCAGTAGTTGCATCCGCCAAGCACTAGCTCCTCCCTTTAAATGACAACCCCACGAATTTCACCTATTTATTAGGTGCAATTTTCATGTAATCGAAGAACGTCTCCACATCCCTTTTCTAGTCCATGAATCTTCAATGTGTAGTCTCCCATCAAAAAATGGAATGTCTAGCTTTACGCGAAACTCGCCATGTCCTTAGTTTATCTTCAATGAAGCCTCTGTGGTTCATAATATCGAACAAGTTCTTCATTTGTTGACTCAGGTCCCTCTTAGTAATGGTTATCATTAAAATCATTTTCAGAATTAAATGAATCAGGCATAATGGTAGGTGGTCGCCAATAGATTTGCCAGTTCACCATGCTCTGATTGGAGCCTTCAATATGGGTGTGGTTGCCAAGTCGGGTTAACGGGCTATGGGATTTGTAGTGATCATCGTCTCGAGGTTAATTGGCTTGTTTCACATTTTAGTTGTGAAACAAGAGAATGTCGTTGTAAACTCATCGAGCTACTTCGTGATGTCGGCTTGAGCAGCCCACATAGCTTCTATGCTCTAATCTTCATTAGGAGCGGTATGCCTATTTCATTATGCCTATTTCCATTCGCCATTCTGCTACAGATCTGGCTTTGATACCAATCATGTGTAGAAGCTTAAGGAAGAGAAATTCACAGTAAAATAATGGAATGGTACCGAATAACAGAGAGTATATTCATCTATCTACTTCCTACTATCACTTGCTCATATATCTTTTAATACTGTAATACTATATTTGGTTAAACATAAAAGAAGTAAATGAGCTTAAAAAAAAAGTAGAATTTGACTATAATAAAAATAGTGGAGTCTGGAGAGGATTATTTGTGGTGGAATGTTCCACAACATTATGTGCACTGCATCAAGGTTGCTATACTTATCCAAGAGGATGCGTGTGATGTGTCACAACTAGCTTAGGGAGATCTAGCCTTATCCTCAAAAGGCATTTATGTAACTTGCTAGCCTTTATATGCCTTTGCCTATTCCCAATTCACCTTTTAAAGATATAAGCATGAACTTTTTGTTGGGTTTACTTAGGATAGCGATAGGTTGTGACTTCATCTTTTAAACTAATATGTTCACTAGAATGTTCATTTCTTATTTTGATTAAAAGTGTTAGATTTTTCACATGTGACCCATCTATTCCTTAAGAAAATTGTTTGCTTACATGGGCTACTCATGTTGTGGTGATTGAGACATCTGGTTCGTGAATCATTTGAAAATAATTGATTGGCTGGTTGAAGTGGCTTATATCATTGGAAAAAAGTTTAGGTACTTAGGATTTGGTGTCTCCTATTAAATAAAATATTTATAATAGTTTCATCTCTTATACCATAAAATTTCTTTAGAAATTGTTCATGGAATATCTTCTGGAAAGTCTATACATCTTAATAGAATTGCGGAAGGTGCATCTTTTTCATATTTTTTACATCTTTTTCATATTTTGTACATCTTTTGTTGAGCATACACACATACCTAATGTTTCCTAGTGTCATTGCAATCTTTATATTTAAACCCTAATATATGTGCACTGTTGTATGGATTCTAAATAAGTTTAATGAATGAATAAATGTTGAGAATTCACTTTTAATTTTTTTCTCCCTTAGCTGACCCAATTATGTTACTCTCTCTCCCTTAGCCCACCCCCTTCTTGCTCTCTTGTCTTCTTGCCCAAACAACCAAACCTCATCCATCTTCTGGAAGATCCCTTATCCGTTCTTCAAACAAGGAGGAAAGTCACGTTTCATCCTGATGGATTGGCGACTGTTGAGCAGGTGGGCCCCACTAAGGTGGGCAGCAGGCAAGAGGAGAGAGGGGCTCAATGTGGAATAATTCCACCTCTAATTACTTACCATAGAAGACAAGAATTAAGAGGGAATTATGTAAGTTTATTTAAGGAAAGAGTGCTGATTTGAATTCAAATTTGGGAGAGAATTAGAGAAGTTTATTTAAGGAAAAAAAGATTGATTTGAATTCAGATTTTGGGAGGGAATAAAAAGCTTTATATTAGAGTCAATTGGATTATTTTAGGATTAGGAAATTATTTGTATTTTATACAGTTTGTTTTGGAGTTATTCCTAACAATGCCTAGGGTTTGTGAGAGATGATCTACCTCTCAAATAGTAGATCAACTTGTATCTTGATTTATTGTGCTAAATTAACTATTTTTCTTGCCAATTTCTGCTGTGTTTTTTCTTTATTCTTGTTGTTTTCACTTTGTAGAGGTAAGATTCCTATCAAATTGGTATCATAGCACTTTTTTGGGATCTATGAAGACTAAGAAAGTGGATGCTTTGAAAGAGAAACTAAAAGGATAAGTTGACAAACTCAAATATGAAGTTGAGGAACAGTTTTCTTGCACACAAATTAAATGTTAGGATAGTGGATCAAACAGCGAACTAGACACCATTTATCATCCATTGAGCTGTCAGCCACAGTGAACGACATAACCTTTCAAGTAAATCCAACAACAGTGAACCAACCAAATGCTAGCCATGAACCAAACCAAATAGTGAGCCAAATGGCTAAACCCAACCCAAACTATTACAAGGAACTGAACTGTATCAGCATAGATATTAGAAAAGACAACTCGTCTGAAGTCGATTTGCTTTAGCAAGTGGAAGTAGCATTAGTAGGATAATAAATGCTTCTAACTTCAACCTCTCCACCAATCACCATATTTGTGCATAAGATCAGCTAATTGCAATTCCGCAAAAGTAATTTTTAAGAAAGATAAATAATTTTTAAGAAAGATAATACAATATTCTTTGTATCAGTAATTGTTTTTAACTTAGCCTATTATTTGAAAGATGTGAAATATACATCTTCTAAGTTTTGAATTGATTGGTGCATAGGTAAAATAATTACCTATTTATGAGTTGTTTAGTTGGCTGAAAAAGGAATGCATGTAAAAGGAATGAAATGGTGTTATTTGGATGAGTGTAAATAAATGTAGGTTAAGTATTTTTTTATTGTTTGGTTTGATGTAAAATGAATATATTGTAAAGTTTAAAGATGGTGGCTGTGGCGGTCGATAGTGGCAGTGTTTGGTGGTCAGCAATGGTGGCCAACAACGAGTGATGACGTTGGTGGACGGCGGTTCGCAGCAGTGGGTAGCGATTGGTGGTGGCAAGAAAGGTTGCTTGCGGTGAAATTTATTTTGGCTTAAAATTGGGCTAGTTTACTTTGCCTAAAAAATGAACTAAAATGCATTACACTGTATTCCTTTTACTTTATTGTGCATTCCTTTTTCATCCAACCAAATATTAATATTTTTAAAACTCATGTAAAAGGATTACTTTACACCTACATTACTTCAAACTAAATTTCCCCTTAAGCTTCTTGTATCTAATTGCTTATGCTAAAAGGTGGGTGTTCTAGCTTATATATAAAAACAAAAAAAATGATATTAATTATTGTTTGAAGCACGAAGTTTAGGAATGCCATGCGTTAGGTGGAGGGTATTTTATGGGCAAGTAATATTTAGAAGAATAAGGGTTGGTGAAACTAAATTAAGAAATTTTTTGGGTTGATAAATTTATGTAGAATATCTCATTTTTGTATTCATAATATGTTTGCACCCTTTCCAAATGTGGTGCACAAACGGTCCCACATGTTCATGTGAATAAATTGTTTGATGTTAATCCATTTGTTGATTTGCATAATTGCATATTACTGCACTTTATTAAATGTTGATTTGTATAAATAAAAGCTATCAGATATACTTTGTTGATGGTATCTATGCAATTATGTTTACATATGTGATTGATTATCTTGTGCTATCGCTACATTATTTTTTTGGTTACTATTTAACATAGAACATTGAGGCCATATTTCTGTTGGCACAGGTCTTTCCCCTGATTATTGAGAAGTTTTCCTTTGACGAGCAAGCTGATCTGGTCTGGCAATTTTTGTGTAGCATCCCTGTGAACATGATGGCAGAGTTTCTCCCTTGGCTTTCATCTTGTATTTCACCTGATGAACATCAGGATATGTTAAAATGTCTTCGCAAGATAATTCCAGGACAGAAGCTTCTTCAAGAAGTAAAATTACCTGTTTAGCATTTAAACCTTCTCTTTAATCCGATGCCTATAATAACTATTGACACATCTAACTGAAAATGTTAGGTAGTATTTACTTGGATGGAAGGTAAATCCATCAAAGAGAAGAATCAGGCCCAAAACTCCATTGATGATTCCCACGTTGAAAAATATCTTGATGCTGAACCTTGTAAAGTTCTTGATCAAGCAGACAAACTATATTTTTCATGGGAGCATTCAAGAACTGGAAAGAGGAAACATGCGGAGCCAGATTACAGCTCTACTGATTTTCTTGGGAGCCAACCAATAAATGAGATATTGCTCTGGCATAATGCTATTAAGCATGAGTTGAGTGATATAGCAGAAGAGGCAAGAAAGATCCAACTTTCTTCAGGTTTCCATGACTTGTCTAAGTTTGGTGAAAGACTGCAATTTATTGCTGACGTTTGCATCTTTCATAGGTTTGAGGCTTTTGTGTTTTCTTTTTATGCTGAATATCACACATTAGATATGTGATCATCTTGACTGAGACTGTGCAACATATTCTTGTGTCACTTGGTAGTAATTGGTTTTAATTTTTTAGAGTAATATTTTTGTTCATAAATTCTTGCATGCGTTTTGTTAGTCCTGTCATTTATTCAACGGTTGTAATTTTTTGATTGCCATATTTGAGTTGTTTTCTCAAATACAATGCCATCTTATATATACCAGTAAAAAGTAAAGGCCTGCATGAAGGCCAATAATTTTAGAATCGTGACATTTGACATTCCTTTTTTTACTAGAACATTGTTTGACTGCCTGGATGGACTAGTTAAGTTCTTCTCATCTCTTAACCTATTGGAAATTGCTCAATGTTGGGTTTGTTATTATTGCTCGTTATACCTTTAGAGTCTCTGTGTGTGCATTGTTGGCTAATATAAAAAAACATCAATGGATGGTGGTTTCTCAGTAAACCATGAAATAAATTCAAATTCAAGTACTTAAGCTATTGGTGTCTCTTCTTTGAGAGGTGGATTTCCTATTCCAGCTCCCACGTGTGTATTCCTGCATTACTTTGGTCTGGAATTGTTATTCTAGAGCCTCATCCTTGTAACCAGCTCTGGGTTTCCATTCCAGCTGGCACGCTCTTTCCTTGTTCCTCACCAAAGATGCAGCTCTCCTATGCGTCTGTCTGCTGCTGCCCCAACTACTGTTAGATGGTTAATTGTTTTCATGTCTTCCTTTATAGAAGCATCAATTCCTAGCATCTATTCCTTCTATAATTATCCCCTAATGATGGCATTCATGTGCTCTATCCTTTGTAGAAAGAAGAAAATGCAACATATGTAATTTACTTTGTTTCTATTATAGTTCCTTTACTATTATATATATATATATATATATATATATATATATATATATATATATATATATATATATATATATATATATATATATATATATATATATATATACAGCCTATAATCGAGGAAAAATGATATGAGAAAAATATTTCTAGCAAATTATATTTTGTTCATGGTATCAAAACGAGATTTCGGACGATAAGCCAATATTCTGTAGAGATCATGATGTAGATCATAACACATCATTAATGTGGTGATTGAGAAACTATCCTCCATGTGAAGAATGTCCCCTAACACCTGTTATGGATCAAACTTTCATCCCATGTATGAAGTTCAATCTCTCTAAATCACACATGACTCAACACAAGCTTAATGGAATTAATTATTATAAATAGTTTGAATTCGGCATACATTTGATAAGAGGAATATGGAATGATGGCTATATGATGGGAAAGTCATGATAACTATCCAAAGATGCATTGAATTACTATTCTTGGGAAGCCGAGAATTCTATTGTCATTGCTTGATTCATAAATTTCATGGAGCCAAAGATTATAATAACTTCTCTCTTCTATAGAAAATATGTGATGCTATGCAAGAGTACTCTAATATAGAAAATGCAGCCTAATGTTTAAAATTAGATTTTCGACAAGATAAAAACATTCTCATTGAATATTCCGACTCCCTAATTGAAGTTTGGTAGGGAAATGGATTTGAGATCTCAACTCTGATTTAGATGAAGTTTTAGGAAGATTACTTAGAATGAAGCCCTTCCTTACAATGAGAACCCCTTTGTAGATATAAGAAGAGATGAAAGCTGAAAATGAATAATGATGAGTCATGCACCAAACTCATTATATATCCAAAGTTCGATACTTGGTTGGCTCTACAACATTGGTCTCCTACAATAAATAAGAAGGTCGAACGTCTCAAGAGAAAGCGGTGTGTTGTGAATACTATCACAAATCAAGGTTTTAAAAGGCGAAATCGGGAATCGAGGCGTTTTGGCTAAGCGAGGAGAGGTGTAAGCCTAAAAAATTATAAAAATAAAGCAATTTAAAATTATGAATAATGAAAAAAATGTCAAAAAATAACAAAATATTACGTCAATTGTGAATTTGATGATTTGTTCTAAGATAATATTAGTATATTACTGGAAAAGAAGATTTAAAATAAACTCACTTAAAAATAAAACATCCCTTTAGGATCAAGACCCAATGCAGGCTCATCATCACTTTGATTTTCTTCAGAAGAATCTTCATAATTAATGTCAAAGTCATCCTCAAATTCTTCTTCATCTATAATATTTTTTCCTTTATCCCCTATATCAGTTAATATTTCGTTAGCTCTAGAATGAAACAATAATAGCATAAAAAAATAATTCATTATATTTAAGAATACCTTTGAATTTTTTTGAATTTTTTTGAAGCTCCAATCTCACTTTGTTTCTTTCTTTTATATACATGAGTAGTTGCTTCACTGTCTTCATTGACTTGAGTTTCTTCTTCTACTTCAACTTCAGAAACATCAACATTCTTAGGAGTAACCCATTCATCATCAGATTGTAAATCATCAACAAGTAAAGGGTCAATTTCATTTTCAATGATTCCTTGCTTCTGTAATTTGAGATGTCTATCTTTCAGTTTTTTGTTAAACATAACATAAACAAGTTTGTTCATTCAATCTGTGGCCAATCGATTTCTTCTCTTAGTATGAATTTGATTTCCACTACTGGAACTTTCATGTTGTGATCCATAATAAGAAGAGTTTCCTATCATCTCTTCCATATTTCTTTGTGTAGCCTCCTTTGTGGTGGCAAACTTCTTTAAATAATCTGTGCATTCCTTTTTCACCTCATCAGGTACTTTTGCACATGGTCCCACATTGACATGAGTACAGGCTAGATGATCCTTCAACCTCTTAAAGCCACCAGTTATGCGTTTCTCACAGAAATTACATTTCATGTAAACATATCCCTTCTTTGCACCTTCTCCAGACACTTCAACTTGAGTTCCATATTTCCATGCAGGATCTTTCCTTCTTGTTCCACTAGTCATGCTAATAATAGGATATATGTTAACAATTATTTGTACTAACAAATACCAATAATAAAACAACATGAATACAAAAATGTACCAGTCTGCCGGGGGTCCAAGGGGGCGCTGCCCCCTGGCGGGGTTCGACCTGCGCCCCTACAGGGGTTTCCGGGGGTGCTGCCCCCGGAACAAAATTTTATTATAAGAGTAATTTTGAAATTCTACTTGTTGTACCGCTCAGTACCGAGCATGTACAGCTCAGTACCGAGCATGTACCGCTCAGTACCGAGCATGTACAACTCAGTACCGAGCATATACTGTTTGGTACCGAGCATGTACCGCTCAGTACCGAGCATATACTGCTCGGTACCGAGCGTGTACCTATTGGTACCGAGCTTGCATCGGTACCGAGCATATACTTGCTCGGTACCGAGCGGTGCTGGCTCGGTACTGAGCAGTACCGTGCATGTACTGAGCAGTACCGAGCATTTACTGAGCGGTACCGAGCATGTACTGAGAGGACGAATGAAAGAAAGCCGAATCAAGAGTTATTCAAGCTTTCTTTACTACACCTCAAAGTTAAGGCCACAACACCGCTCACCTGCTCTTCCGACCTAATCGAGGGCTGAACGTTTCCTGCACTCACAACTTCGGCTTCATTTCCTGCTTTCGAAATCGTTATTGCTTTTGGATTCGTTTCATGCGTCGTCTCCTTCTGACTTCGTCTCCTGCACTCACGGCTTCGTCTCTTTCCCTCACGGCTTCTCTTTAGTTCGCCTTTCAATTCTCACAGGAAGCCCTAATCCTATACGCGAATACACAAACACGAATCGGCTGTGTCGTATTTATATATATACCGAAGAAAAAATTTCGAGGCGGTGCCTCATACTGCCTCGAGGCATTACACTCTAATGCGTACGCCTTGTGCGAAAAAATCGTAGGCTTTGCTGGATGGTTCGAGGCGTAAGCCCTGATACGCATGACTTCCGCCTCGACTTGAGGCGCGACTCAATGTGGACGCCTCGTCCGCTTTTTTAATGGTTGTCACAAATCATATCACACCCGTGATCTGTACTAGAGATATATGAGAAACTCGAAAATTGTAAGTTTGAAATTCAAAGTAATGAATAAAAACATTCATCTTATAGAGACAAATCCGAGCTTGTCTTTTGGTTTTACATTTTAACACTCAACCAATTATTTGATCAACCTAAGATAGAATAAGAAAGAGAGACTCAAAAAGCAATGAAGTCTATAGTTTTTCTGGCTTAACAAAATAATATAAGTTGTCCATTATTCTCAAAAATTGAAACATGCTGGACTATTGATGCAATGAATTTTAGATCTCATAGCAAGATCACCAAAAGAATTTGTAACATACATGATGATTGTTCACCCTATCGATGTGTGGGTGGCTATTGGTAAGAATCTTCAGCTATGGTACAAGGAACGTTTCGTGTATTGGATTTGCTATTAAAGAATGTTCTATATGCATGAATGTTAATTTAAAATTTATTATATGTTGATAAGTTGACAAAAGATATGATATATAAAGTAACATATTTCTCCTACCATTGTAATTTAAAGGATTGTTGCAGGCTAGAAAATTTGTGGCGATAGAAAGACAGAGTTTTATGTCTTAGCTTTGCATGAATGCCCAACACACAAATAGATAAATAAGAGAGCTTAGATAACATTAGTTTACTCAATATATAAAAATTTGATAACTTTATAAAAAATGTGTTTCAAGCCTCTATCCAACTTATTTACATTGAAAATGGGAAATAATAATTTTCCATGAGTTTACTCAATATATAAATGGAAATGGGGCCATCAAAGCTCTTTTGTCGATACCCTTAGCAAATCGCCATTTATTGGCAAAATGACAAGATCTATCATATCCATAAACTCTATTTCAAACTCCTATTGGGGGGGGGGGGGGGGGGGGGGGGGGGGTAGCTATTCTCACATATAGATATCTAATTAACCATCTACTATCCATGACACTTATTTTTTGAACTCCTACAAGTGTTCTTCATGATCAACATCCTCATTTTCAGTTATGATACTTTTGTACACAACATCACCTAACCAAATCAAAGCAAATTTGATCTAATGGCCGTGAAATGTGTATCTGTTGGATAATTCCCAACTAAAAGGATTATAAGTGCTACTCTTTATCCTTTGAAAAAGAATGTGTTTATCAATGTCACGTTCTTTTAAGATAATCCGGTATACTCAAAACAAGGATGGAACAATGAAGCATATCACTGGGATTTCACAATCTCCCATCTATATCTCAAAATATGTATGACATCTACTGCTCTACCATGGACTCATATAAATAACTCCAATTCTCTTCTAAAACACCGAAGTAATTAACCCCAGGGGAGACCCCATTTTGGAAAAAAATCATGATTGCACATTCAAAGAGACCGAGAGTCTATCAATAAGGTCAATCATCAACTTTGAAGGATGATCTGGATGTAAGGTATCCAAGTGATAACCTTGATTTACCTATTACATTTAGGAAAGGGCCAATAAATTGTACTAAATTATCAATCATAAATTATTTATCTTGTTCTAAACCATCTCCTCACATCACATCAAGGCTTTTATAACTAAGATTGATGACATTGCAATACCTAGAAATGTGTGAGGCACTTTAAAATCCAGAGTTGAAAAAGGCTATTTTTGAAGAAATGAGGGCCTTTGAGAAAACTGATAATTGGGATATTGTCAATTGTCTTGAGAAAAAAAAGTGTTTGGAAGTGAGTATTTATCATGAAATGTAAAGTTAATGGTGAAATTAACGAGTAGTTCAATGCTTCACTCAAATTTGTGAGAGAGATAATGAGGAGACATTTGCTCCAATTTAAAAAATGAATATTATTCGGGTCTTATTATCCTTAGTAGGAAGCTTAAATTGGGAGCTTTATCAACTCGACATAAAAATTCTTTCTTGCATGCCATACTTGAAGAAAAAGTGTACATGAAGATTCATCTAGGATTTCAATTAGAAAAAGGAAAAGTTTGTCTGTTTAAAAAAATTTCTCTATGGTCTAAAATAATCACCACAAGCATGGTTCATGAGATAGTTCTACCCCCACTGAGTTGGGGAACAAGGAAAGGATGATGACATCGTTTTCTTTTTTCAAATTTGGAGAAGGGGAGAATTCAATTCTAATGTGTATTTAGATGATATTGTAATTACAAGTGCTAATATCTGATAAATAAATAAATAAAAGGGGGACTTGAAGAAGGAATTTCAGGTTAAAGAATGGGGCAAACTTAAATATTTCATTGAAATAGAAGTTAATAAAAATAAGAATGATATTTTTATGTCCTAAAGGAACACTGATCTGTTCAAAGAAAATGAAAGATTAGGATGCACGCTTATGGTTGCTCCACTTAGAAAAGATTATAAGAAGTGAGGGAAGGATCATGAACCAACAAATGTTAAAGAATGATATTAGTGGTTGGTAGAAAGAGTCATTTATCTATCACGAACTAGATCAGAATTGCATATGTAGTGAGCTTTGCATGTCATTTAATATATTCTCCAACTCCAAGGCACTTAGATTCTATGAATTATCTATATTGAAATATTTTAAAGGAAGTCCATAAAGGGATTTGTTGTGCTACAAAATCATAAAAGTAATATAGAAGGATATACTAACTCAAATTGGTAGTAGGTGAGGATAACAAAGCCATCTTAAGATTTTGCACAAAATTACGGGGAAATTTTCTTACTTGGACGAGTAAAAAAACAGTCTGTGGTGGTTAGAAGCAGTCTTGAAGTAGAATCTCGTTCTATTGCACATGAATTTATCTAATTTTCTGGTTAGAAAGATTGATAGAGGATTAGCAAACAATACATCACGAGATTTGTAACCATAAATCAGTAATCAATATTGTGAACGATTTTGTTCAATATGACAGACTGAAATGTGCCGGAATTTATCATTCATTTATAGAAAGAGTGATTGAATAGAGTGATATGTTATATTTATACTATTTCACAACAAGCTGATGTTCTCACAAAAATCTTTAGCAAAGGAGCTTTAGAAGATATGTTGAACAAGTTAGGAATGATAAATTTCTATTCTTAGACTTGAGGGGGAGTGTTGATAAATATAAAATAATATTAATGGCTGGCAGTTTCTCATTAATCCAGGAAATTAATTCAAATTCAAACACTTGAGCTATTGGCGCCTTCTCACGGAGAGCTAGATTTCCTACTCGAGCTCCCACGTGTATTCCTAAATTATCTTGGGCTGAAATTGCTATTCTAGTGCCCCATCCTCCTCACCGTGATCTGTGTTTCCATTCCAGCTCCTTCATGCTTTCTTTGGTCCCCACTACAGCACAGCTTGCTATTCTTCTACTTGTCTGTAGCCCCAGCTTGTGTTACATGGCTAGTTGTTTCAATTTTTTCCTTCCATGCATCAATTCTTACTATCTATTTCCTTCTGTAATTATATCCTAATAATGAGATATATACATTACATATACTGTTTTTTGAAAGAAGGAAATACAGCACATATAATTTAAGTAGTTTCTATTAAATTTACTTTACCGTTGGGGATTTAAATCTGTATGGTTGCTTTTAATTCTGAAGGAATGATATGAGAAATTCTTTTCTCAAAATAAATTTTTGAATGCGTCCATGTAATTTGAACATAATGTACCTGCCACAGCGATAGCATGGTTGTTTTCTGATTTTAGCAATATATAACTAGGGAATGAACTGGACAGATACACTCATTTTCATCTTATCTATTAATTCTTCAGGTCTGTTTTAATTTCATGTCTATGGACTTGACACACTCAGAGTCAGCTTTCAGTTCATCAAACCGAGTTTCTTTTATATTTATTAAAAGAGTAACTTGGTGGAGCATCATCCGTTGAACAGAACTCATTTCAGTTGTGAATTGAAAAAAAAAAAAAAAAACACCAGCTAAATAAATATTTGTTAGTTCTTTGTTCCTTGCTGACTTACAATTTGAATGGTTAGCATATGATTTGAAATGGATGAAAAATAGTTTTTAATGAAATTTTGTTAATTAAGTGTAGGTAGCCTAGATAGACCTCACCAGAACATCTAGATGCTTTAAGGTGACTATAGTCGGTTTTCATTGTGTATGGTTTCTAACTTAAAACTAGACTTGGTTTGATTAATGAATTGGGCAAGATCCAAACGTGTCGGATTTTGATGACAACTATATACCTAAGAACTCTCTAGACCTAACATTTAATTCATATAGAGATCCCCAAATTTGATATTTTTTTATTCGATTTAAATGAGATTTGACTCTTAATAGGAGCAATGGAGAAAAATGATTCATTTCATTGACCCCAGTGGGATAAAGGCTTCTTCTTCTTGTTGTTCTTATTGTAGAGATCCTCAAATAGTTCAACATGGGTGGTGATGCTAATAAATATTTATTCCTTGCAGCATAGCTGAAGATCAAGTTATCTTTCCAGCAGTTGATGGAGAAGTGTCTTTTATACAGGAGCATGCAGAAGAGGAAAGCCAATTTAACAAAATCAGGCTTTTGATTGAAAAAATCAAAAGTACAGGAACAAATTCGAGCACTGCTGACTTCTATTTGAAGTTATGTTCATATGCAGATCAGATGATGGAAGCCATCCAGAAGCATTTCGTTAATGAAGAAGTTGAGGTATGTGCAGCTCTTGCCTGTGTTAACTGGGGTTTGTTGAGTAAATGGAGCTGCTGTCTTTAGCTTATCTCGTTATTCTAGGTTCTTCCCCTTGCCAGGATGCATTTCTCTCCAGACAAGCAGCGTGAGCTACTGTATAAGAGTTTATGTGTGATGCCTTTGAGATTATTAGAACGTGCTTTACCCTGGTTGGTTTCCATGCTTACTCATGAGCAGGCAAAGTCTTTCCTCCACAATATACATTTGGCAGGTTGCTGAGCGTCATTTTTTAATTTCTTAGCTTCTTACTTTTTTCATAGTTTCTTAAGAGGTATCTTACTCATATTTTTTTTTTTTTTTGCAGCTCCACCATCCGACACTGCATTGGTGACTCTTTTCTCCGGTTGGGCATGTAAAGGTCGGACTAGGGATATTTCTAGCCCTGGAAAATTTATATGCTTGTCTTCAGAGGCAACTGGTTGCTTCTTGTCAGAAAGGAAGGATATAGAATCAGATTTTAGTCTGGGAAGTTGTAAATGTGCCTGCTCACATGGAAACCAACTTCTATCACATTCACAACATGAACAGATGGCGAGTCAAAGAAGTCCATTGAAACGACATGATGCCGGCAGATCATCCCCAAATGCCTCTGATAGTTGTCATACAGGTAAAATGGAGGCTAATGATTTGTGCAGTAATACTTGTTGTGTACCTGGGTTAGGCGTTGATAGCAGTAACTTAAGACTTAGTTCCCTGGCTACTGGGAAATCACTGCGATCGTTGTCTTACAATTCAACTGTCCCTTCTCTTAATTCTAGTCTTTTCCTCTGGGAAACTGACACATTGTCATCCAATATGGATTGTTCGATCAGACCGATTGATAATATTTTCAAATTTCATAAAGCAATTCAAAAGGATTTAGAATATCTGGATGTTGAATCTGGAAAGATTATAGATTGTGATGAGACTTTTCTGCGTCAGTTCAGTGGAAGATTTCGTTTACTTTGGGGTCTGTACAGAGCTCATAGTAATGCTGAGGATGACATTGTTTTCCCCGCATTAGAGTCAAGAGAGACTCTTCACAATGTCAGCCATTCATACACTCTTGATCACAAGCAGGAGGAGAAGCTATTCAAAGATATATCTGAAATTCTTTCAGAGCTTTCAGAGTTGCATGATAGCGTGACCCGTACAGATGCCATACCTGAGGAAGGAATTGTCTGTAATTCATCTTGTCATGAGACGAGCTGGAAAAGAAAGCATAATGAACTTGCTACAAAACTTCAGGGAATGTGTAAATCTATACGAGTTACACTGGACCAGCATGTTTTCATGGAAGAGCTCGAGTTATGGCCTCTATTTGACAAACATTTTTCAGTTGAGGAGCAAGATAAGATTGTTGGTCGAATTATTGGAACAACCGGGGCAGAGGTCCTCCAGTCAATGTTGCCATGGGTTACTTCTGCACTCACACAGGAGGAGCAGAATATGATGATGGATACTTGGAGGAAGGCAACCAAAAATACTATGTTCAATGAGTGGTTAAATGAGTGGTGGAATGTTGCTCCAAATTGTGCTCAGGCTTCAGTAGATCATGGTGCTCTTCCAAATGATCCAAATTGTCGTGCTATATTTTTAATTGTTTAAGGTTCTTTACTTTATATGGGTAACATTCTTTTTTGGCCTCTTAGGGACTGTTTATCACGAAAGTCTTGACAAAAGTGACCGTATGTTCAAGCCTGGATGGAAAGATATTTTTAGAATGAATCAAAATGAGCTAGAGGCTGAAGTACGGAAGGTTTCTCGAGACCCAACCCTTGATCCACGAAGAAAAGCGTATCTTATTCAAAATCTTATGACCAGGTTGATTTCTGCTTAATTGGATTGTCAGTTTAAGGTTCTCAATTTCTTCTTGTTCCATTACTATTTGTTTGATTTCTATTGTAGCCGCTGGATAGCTGCTCAACAAAAGTTAACTCAAAATAAAACTGAAGACATTGATGGTAAAGATATTCGGGGTTGTTCTCCGTCATTCCGGGATCCAGAGAAGTTAATATATGGATGTGAGCACTACAAAAGAAACTGCAAGCTTCTGTCTGCCTGTTGTGGCAAGTTGTTCACATGTCGGTTCTGCCATGACAAAGTCAGTGATCATTCGATAGATAGGTAGTCCTTTTTTTCTACCACTATAAGGCTTTAATTTTTTGGTCGTACTTTAATATGATTTTACTTGCATCAACCTAAACCATTTTTTGATTATAGAAATCGCTAGTACATAGAACACCAAATATATGAGAATTCTGAGCTTCATAGCAGAACTCTTTACTTTTGAGTTAATTTTTTGGTTGGCCTGCAATGTTCGAATTCCATGCAATGCCTCAAATCAAACTTGCCACTTCCCCTAAAAAAAAAAAACTTGCCACTTCCCCTCTTTTATTTAGATTGGAGACCAACAACGGACTCCATGCCTTTCCTCCAAACCCCACCCTCCTAGCATTATAAAATGTAAGTATAAACATGTTGAATAATGCATTAAAGGAACAACAACAACAACAACAACAACAGGCCTTTATCCCACTATGTGGGCTTGGCTACATGAATTCTTTTTCTTCATTGTGTTCTGTTAAGGGTCAAATTCTCATTTAAATCTAATAAAGAAAGGTCTTTTCTAATATTTTTTCTAACCAATTATTTTTAGGTCTATCTCTGCATTTCTTAATATAAGTCAAATCTATTCCATCTACTTTCCTAACCGGGTGATCGAAAGGCCACCGTTTTATGTGACCATCTTAGGCGGCCTCTCTAATTTTATCTTTCATGGTGCTACTCCAACTTTTTCATGTATATGCTCATTTCGTATCCTATCTTTAAGAATAAAGCCACTCATCTACATGAGCATCCTCATCTCTGCAACACTTAACTTAATATTTTGCTTTTCTTTTAATGGCTAATATTCTGCACCATAAATCATTACAGGTCTCACTACCATCTTATAAAATTTTCCCTTAAGTTTGAGAGACTTTTTTTTTCACATAACGAGCCCGATGCATTCCTCATCTATTTCACCATCCTACTTGAATTCTACTAATATTATCCCCATCTATTTCACAATCACTCTAAACAATAGACCCAATATTATAATATGTGTGCTCATATTAATGAAGTGATTGCCCAAAGTCACAATCCCCCACTAGATCTATTATTACTAAAATTACACTCCATATACTCAAGTTTAGATCTACTCAAATGAAAGGCTTTAAAATCTAAGGTTGGCCTCCGTAATTCAAGTTTACCTTCAACTCCCTCTCTAGTCTTATCAACAAGAAGAATATCATCAGCAAAAAGCATACACTAGGGTACAACTTCTTGCAAATGTCTAGTGAGTACATCCATGACTAAAGCAAAAATATGTAGGCTTAAGGCTGATCCTTATTGTAATCCAACAATAACAACAACAACAACATCAAGCCTTTATCCCACTACGTGGGGTCAGTGTTCTACATAAATCATTTTTCTCCATTGTGTCATATTAAAAGTCAAATTCTCATTTAAATCTAATAAAGAAAGGTCATTCCTAATATTTTCTAACCAAGTCTTTTTAGGTCTACCCCTACCTTTCTTAACACAAGTCAAATCTAATACCTCTACTCTCCTAACCGGGTCATCGGAAGGCCGCCTTTTTATGTGACCAAACCATCTAAGGCGACTCTCTCTAATCTTATCTTCTACTGGAGCTACTCCAACCTTTTCAAGTATATGCTCATTTCGTATCCTATATCTAAGGGTAAAGCGACTCATCCACCCGAGCATCCTCATCTCTGCCACACTTAACGTAGTATTATGCTTCTCTTTTAATGACCAACATTCGACACCATAAAGCATTGCAGGCCTCACTACCATTTTATAGAATTTTCCCTTAAGTTTGATGGGTACATTTTTATCACATAACAAGCCCGATGCATTCCTCCACTTCAACCATCCAATTTGGATTCTGCTGATAATATTTCCATCTATTTCACCATCACTCTGAACAATAGATCCAAGATATCTAAAACGTGTACTCTTACTAATGACTTGATCGCCCAAAGTCACAATCCCCTCACTAGGTCTATTACTACTAAAATTACACTCCATATATTCTGTTTTAGTTCTACTCAAGCGAAAACCTTTAGACTCTAAGGTTGACCTCCATAATTCAAGTTTACCTTCAACTCCCTCTCTAGTCTTATCAACAAGAAGAATATCATCAGCAAAAAGCATACACCAAGGTATATCCTCTTGCAAATGTCTAGTGAGAACATCCATGACTAAAGCAAAAAGATATGGGCTTAAGGCTGATCCTTGATGTAACCCAACTGAAATAGGGAAATACTTGGTCAAACCACCTTGTGTTTGAACACAAGTAATAGCTCCTGCATACATATCTTTAATGATTGAATATAAGCATTATTGACTCCTTTCTTTTCAAGAACTCTTCATAGCACTTATCTTGGAACTTTATCATATGCTTTTTCTAAATCAATAAATATCATATGTAGATCCTCCTTATTTTCTCTATATTTCTCCATCAAATCTCTTAATAAATGTATGGCTTCCATAGTCGACCTACCCGGCATGAATCCAAATTGATTTTGAGAAACATTAGTATCACGCCGCAACCTATGCTCCATAACTCGCTCCCATAGTTTTAAAGTATGACACATTAACTTAATACCTTTATAATTCGTACAATCTTGTGCATCACCTTTATTCTTAAAAATAGGAATTAACACACTCATTCTCCACTCATCTGACATCTTTTTAGTCTTCAAAATAGTATTAAAAAGTTTAGTAAGCCAAGAAATTCTATAATGGCTTCCATAGTTGTAATCCAACTGAAATAGGAAAATACTTGGTCAAACCACCTTGTGTTTGAATACAATCAGCTCCTGCATACATATCCTTAATGACATGAATATAAGCATTATTAACCCATTTCTTATGTAGAACTCTCCATACTACTTCTCATGGAACTTTATCATATGCTTTCTCTAAATCAATAAAAATCATATGTAGAGGCTCATTATTCTCTCTATACTTCTCTATCAAACCTCTCAATAAACGTATAGCTTTTATAGTAGACCTACCTGACATGAATCTAAATTGATTTTGAGAAACATTAGTGTCATGCCGCAATTTATGCTCCATAACTCTCTCCCATAATTTTAAAGTATGACACATTAACTTAATTCCTCTATAATTCACATAATCTTGTGCATCTCCTTCATTCTTAAAAATAGGAATGAACACACTTATTTTCCACACATCTGACATCTTTTTAGTCTTTAAAATAATGTTAAAAAGTTTAGTAAGCTCTTGTAAGCATTTTCACACTTTTATTGGAATATCATAAGGTCCAACAACTTTTTCATACATTATTTTCTTTAAAGCCTCTTTAACTAGGGTTTAACTAATATGTCGATAAAAATAAAAAATTTTATTTTTATTTAGGTTACTATGGTCACGAAAGTAAATTGCATTTTCATAATCTTCTTAAAAAAGTTTAGCAAAATATCTCATCCACCTTTCTTAAATATCCTTTTATGAGAAAAGCACATTTTGATCTTCATTCTTAATATACTTCACTTGAACTAAATTCTTATTACTATCTCTTTGTTTAGCCAACTTATACATATATCTTTTGCCATCCTTAGTATCTAATACATTATATAAATCATTAAAAGCTAAAATCCTTGCATTGCAAATTAATTTCTTAGACTACTTACGGGTCTGTTTATATCTTTCCCAATTATCAGAGTTTTTATAGCTAAACCAATTTTTAAAATAAATCTTCTTATTTTTTATCTTTTCTTGCACATTTTGATTCCACCACCATCTATTTTTACTATTAGTAGCTTTTCCCTTTGATTCTCCAAGTACATCTTTTGCAACATTCTTAATATCACTAGACATTAGCTTCTTCATGCACAAGCAAAATCTTAAGATCTAGAATCTTACTTTCAAAAATATTTTTGTTAATATTTTTAAAATGCCCCAATCTAATACTAGAACAATGATTTACTTTATTTTTAATATTTTGCCTCTTTATCTTAAAGTCTAAAACTAATAAGCTATATTGAGTACATAAACTTTTACTCGGAATGACTTTACAATCTTTGTTATTTAAACGATCTATTTTTTTATTAGAAAACAATCAATCAGAGTTTTGCTATATCCTTTTCTTAACACTGTTGTTGTCAGTTCCCAAGTCCTGGATGATAAATGTGGATGGTTGTGTTAGGTAGTCGATTGCCAGTGTAAAATTTGTCGAATAATTATGCAATAATTAGAAAAAAAAAAGGTAAAAAAGCAAGGTGGGGTGGGGAGTGGTGATGGCTGGTGTTCACGGTTCATTCAACAAAAAGGAAGCAAGGGTCCACGGATCATACATTAGAAAAGGAAAATGAAAGGCTACAGATTCAAGGGCTGGTGACAGTTATCCATGTATGGTTTTAGCAGATAGGAAAGCAAACAAGCACACGGATTAAATAAGGAAGGCTGCTTTCTATGATTCCTGCATTAGATATCCATGAATTGTTTTTTTGTTATTGTAATTAATACTCTCTTTTGACTTGTATAAAATCTTAATATAATTTAGGCAGCTCTATGTATAAATATCCCTTGACTATATGATAAACAAACCAAGCTTCCTTGCCATTTCACCATTCTTTATTTGGTATTAGAGATCTTGGTTAGATTACCCTTTTTTCTCAAAGTTATTCCCTCGTTCTTGTTTTCTTTATTCTCCATGTCTGGGAGTTTTGATTTGTATTGAAAGCCGACTATTATGGATGGTGATAATCAGATCAGTCCAATTAAAGGATAATTCCAAGGATTGCAAGCTCAAATTGTTTGAATGTAGAAAATTATTTAAAATGTTCATATTGTGAATATCTTTTAGAAGGGAAATGGAAAATTTCACATCCTTATTGATCCACCTCAGATCCTGAAGACCACAAGCTCACACTTTGAGATGAGTAAGATTCATGGTCATATCATAGCCATGGAACTCCATCATGTCTGATGTTAGTGGACTTTACATGTTCCTCACAATAACCAATTAAGTCTGGGAAGCTATTAAACAGGCATACTCGAAGGTTAAGGATACTACTTTCATTTATAAGATTAAGACAAAGCTCTCAATCACCGAACGAGGTAACGTATCTATCATTGAATACTTTAATGCTGCTGTAGTTTTAAAACAATATGTAGAAATTGAAAGGATCTTTGAAGCTTGCTTGTTTGAATGTAGAATTTGATTATGGTTGTATTCAAAATTTGGGCAAATAAATCATGCCCTCCCTTAATGAAGCCTTCTCTCTTGTATGGGCTAAAGAAGAAAGGATGATAATGTTGGAAACACCCACTCAGAGGTGTCAGCCATGGATATCAGAGAAACTTAATGTAGTGGCTGAACCTTCAAAAAATGAAGCACAACATTCCACCAAAAAGCAACTAGTGTGCAAGAAGTGGCATACCTTAGAAAATTGTTGAAAACTCTATGGAAAACCTAAAGTCATGGTGGATACAAAGAAAATTGATCAAAAGGACATGCTCATTTCACAGAAACACAATTTAGGAGAAATTGACATACTAAGAGAATTTTTCAATTCTCTGGAAAGGTCATTTGGGTTGTACTCTCTTGCTCATCGACAATAACAACAACAAGCCTTTATGCCATTACGTGGGGTCGGCTATATGAATCCCTTTTCTTCATTGTATCATATTAAGAGTTAAATTCTCATTTAAATCTAATAAAGAAAGGTCTTTTCAAATATTTTCTAATCAAGTCTTTTTAGGTCAACCTTTACCTTTCTTAACATAAGCCAAATGTAATACATCTACTATCCTAATTGGGTCATTAGAAGACCACTGTTTTATGTGACCAAACCATCTAAGGCGACTCTCTCCAATTTTATCTTCCACTAGAGCTATTCCAAGCTTTTCACATGTATGCTCATTTTGTATCTTGTCTTTAATAGTAAGATGCAATATGCTTATTTCGTACTCTCTTGCTCAAAATTATAAAATTTCTAATCCTTGTGTTTAGGTGCCTCAATTTGCTCCTCTAATACCCATATAATAAATTTATGAAATTTCTAATCCTCGTGTTTTTGGTGAACTTATGTTTACCTCAATTTCAGGAGACAATTTTGATTGTTGGATCCACTATGGTACATAGTTTGGATTTGTACATCTAGATTGTACTTTTCCAAACCTCATGTTATTTATAATGGCTTTGTCCTCAGTTTCCCTAACTTCAGTTTCAAGTTTAGGTGGATTGGTTTGAGGTGAAGCTGGAAGGTCAAGAGGGGCAAGCTCACTTTCCTCATCTTCTTCAATTTCAGTCTCTCCTTGAAGATGAGGTTTGGCAAAATAGGATTTTTGTTCATCAAAAGTAACATCAATAAATACAAGGGTTTTATTAGTGGATGATGATAACACTTATAACCTCTCTTGGTGGATGAATATCTGACAAATATACATTTGATTGCTCTTGGATCTTATTTTTTCTCTATTTTTGTTGTGAATGTGAACATAGGCAGTGCACCCAAAGATTCTGGGTTTAAGGTTGTTATGGGTTAGGAATTCAGGGTAAAAAGAGGACATGATATCTATTGGTGTTGTTAGTCCCAAGATTTTTTAGGTAGTCAGTATATGAGATATTTGGCTGTCATAATGGCTTCCCCTAGTAAGATTTGGGTACATTGTGGTGGAATAAAGTCACGATTGGAGTGCAAAATAAGTGGTCATTTTTTCTTTTT
>CM028354.1:20134729-20229926 GCA_016618105.1 Dendrobium huoshanense
ATGGCAAAATACTACTGTAATTTTGCAAATTTTTTGACGATGAAAGGTTAGTGATACATAGCATACAAATTTTTTAATTATTTTTTTACTTTTTAAACTCTTTTAAATTATGCATGCTCTTTGACAATCAAGCTAAAAAATCCTCATTATTCAATGTCACACATGTCAAATGTCCCTGATATATGTGATGTGGAGCTCAAACTCTATTTTTGTTGTAGAAAATGCAAGCTTGTTACGTTGTATCAGTCTTTACTTTTATGATTTGCATTTATGTGAGCTAGAGTTTGTACTTGGCAGCTTTTATGATTTGCATTTATGTGAGCATCACAGCTTGCACTGATTGTACTGTACAATAATTGATCTTTGCGTGGAAATTCTCGTCCCATAGATGACTGTGGACAAGCTGCCAAGCCCAAATCTTGGAGTACTTATAGCTTCTGATTTTTTGGAGTTCAAATTGAAAAGTATTGAGAAGGCTTGTAAGTCATAGGGATGATTAAAACTGCTGCAGCAATCCTGGAACTTAATCAGGAAATTTACATGGAGGAGGAAGCAATCAAAGCCATTAATATTATAATATGGAAACTTGCGCAGCTGCAGCCTAGGACCCTCTCTGATTTATTCCCAGCTATTTTGGTCCGTTCAATCTTGGAAAGGGGCGGTGGCTACTTTTTTAGAAACCTGGTTTGCTTGTTACTAGTTTCCTTTATAAGAATGTTAATATTATCTTTATTTCCCTTGATTTGTACCTACTGCTTATCCTTCTTTTTCCACATAATCGGTCCTTGTATCTCTACCCATTAGCTTGATCATTGGAATAAGATTCAAGAATCTCTCACTATGTTATTCCTACAAGTCTTTTCTTCTTGATATTTTATTTTTGATCACGGTAGTAGAGCATACTACATTGACCTTCTTATCCCTCTTTAGTCTCCAATTTCTTCTCATTGTTCTTCCTCTGTCTTAAACAAGATTATTGTTGAGCACAGAAAGAAATTTGATACAAGCTTCTTTTTCTACGCTATCTCCATCTTTGAAACAATCATTAATGGCAACATCAATAGCCATGAAGGCTTCTCCAATCTGCCAATTATTGGGCACAAAATGAAAAAGCAATACTATCTTGGTCTCAATCAATTATGATGTTTGCTAACTGGACAAGCAAAGATTATTACTTCACTGATGTGGCCATTTTTCCACAAAAGATTTAAAGTTCATAATATTGAGAATTAAAAACACAGCATGATAATATTAGCTTATTAACATCATAAAAAAAGAAATTGATTTGAAAATAAAATTTGGGATGCTATAGAGGAGTCGTACTTGAACAATAAAAATAGTGCCAAGTTGCTTAAAATCAGTGGTGCCTTGATCTTGTTCAAGGTGATCTTTGTATAATTCAATATCAGAATACTCTTCTCATATATTGGTAGCAATTGGATGTTTTTGAAGAACTAGATTGGGAGTGTTTAAAGGATGTAATCAAATATAGATTTTTTTTTTTAAGAAAAAACATGATATCAAATTTTTGTATGTATTTTTTATGATTGACATATTTAACTTTAAAATGACTTAAAGATATTTAGTAATAAAGAAGTGCTGACCACTAACTAGCCACGAATGGCCCCACTCACGCATAATCAGCCAATTGGCCCCACCTCAGCACGATCTTCCCAAGCTACACAATTATTCGGCTCAAACGTTTCAACCACTCATGACTCCTTTCAATAAAACACACTCAAAAATTGCACGGAACTTCACTGGTATTTGAACTCATGCACAGAACTGTCGACTCTCCCTTTCGTCTTCTTCATTTGCACGCACGACTCCGCTCCCACGCCTCCAACCTCGACCCTGTTTGCTCGATCCCGGACTCCCGCTTCTGCAAACCCCCTGCACGACCAGACCCGCCTACCAGCCGCGATTTGATCCGCTCTTTAGCCTCGACCAATCCCGTCTCCAAATTAACTTCTCTCATCCATATAGTAGCCGTCTGTCCACCATTTTTAAGCTTTTCTGGTGCAAGTTTAACCCTTACGAGTTGATCATCATAAGTATCAATTTCATATATTTTCACCTCGCTGCTGTCATCATATTCAACTTTCTCTCACATGATTGCACAACAAATCTCCTTTCGGGGTACTTTTGCACAATGAATCGTGACCTCTTCTTGCAAGGATATCACGTCTTCATATTACGTGAAGATTTCTTCGGTACCATATGCCATGTGGAGACAACCTTGCCATTTAGTAGTACTGACATGAGCCCTTTGTTTCCGTAGCATTCTTCGAATATTTCTGGGACAATACCTAAAACCTCTAGCCTCCCTTAACAAAAGAAAATTTTAAATATAGGCACTCATAATTATTGCAGTGTGGCACATCTGAAATTCGAAAAATTTGTTCTAATTGGATTTTTTGTTATCTCTTGCTTGTTTTTGCTACTCTAGTTAATTCAATAACAGAGTCAAGAAGTATATAAATAACTTTTATATTAAGTAAAAATCTCCTTTCGATGTGGAAATGTTTTCTTCTTTTTCTTCTTCTTTTAAATTCTTCAGTATCTTTGTTGAAGTGTAAGACTTGATTCTTAGATTCTCATTATTTACTCATTTTCTCTTCTTTATTCAGTTATTGGTTAATGAGGATGACGGTGATGAACTACTCAGTTATTGGTTGCAAATTATTTGAATTTAAGTTGGCTGACACATCCCAGTTTTTAGTTGCGTGCAATAATATTTTTGTTAGTGTTTTTCATCATCATCATCGTTACCTGCCTTGTACCTAATTCCAAAATTCTTATTATTACTTTTATGACCTCAAATTCTTATGCAGGCCTCTCCTAAGACATTCAGGGCTGCTTCACCTGGATTTGAATTCTGTGTTCTCTAAGTTCAAAACACTAGCCCTTCATACGCCATGCATAAAACATCATGATTATGTTCTTAAAATCTGACAATGCCAGTCAAGTTATCTCCGCTCTACCTGCATGAATTGCTTATATGTTTTGTTTCTATGTTTTGCACCAGCCTTGCACTTCTTTAATCACCACTATCTTCATATTGTCGACCTCTAGCGAAAAAGAAACGTTCCTTCTGAAACCCAAGTGGTTAGCTTCTGCTTTGGTCTTGTTCTATCGTAATTCAACTTTCCCAAATTGTTCATTAAGGCTTTGTTTGGGACAGCTTTTTTACTGCTTCATAAAGCAATTTTTTAGTACAAAATTTTTAATTTTTATACTAAAAAGTTACTTTAAGAAGAAATAAAAAAGCTGTCTCAAAGAAAACCTAATTGCATTTCTTGCACATCCTGTGTTTTTCCATCAAATATACTTCACAAAAGGTGAATAACACACATGATACCTTAGGTGGGAGGGATTTTATTGCTTTAGGTGCCACATGAAATCATACTTCAAAGTGTTTTTTGATGGTGGGGATGATAATGTTTTAAATGTTAAATTATGGGTTTGATACTTTCTTTCTAATGAATGTAATATTTTCTGCAGGACGGTTTATCATTGCCCATTTTGCAATTTGTGTCGTGTTGGCAAAGGACTCGGTGTGGATTTCTTCCATTGCATGACATGCAACTGTTGCCTTGGAATGAAATTAGTTGAACACAAATGCAGAGAAAAAGGATTGGAAACTAATTGCCCCATTTGTTGTGACTTTCTTTTTACATCTAGTGCTGCAGTAAGAGCTCTACCTTGTGGCCATTTCATGCATTCAGCTTGCTTTCAGGTATTGCTTATATGTTGTTTTTGTCAACGTTGAAGTTCTCCTCTTCCATTCCTTTTACTGCGGTTTTACATTTTTAGGAGAGATAATTCAAAATTTGAAACCATCCATCTTCACTCTTTTTTGCACAGGCCTACACTTGTAGCCACTACACTTGCCCAATATGTAGCAAATCTTTGGGAGACATGGCGGTAAGATAGTATTTTTTAATTATATTCTGAGGAAATTTCTATTTGTATTTTATTTATAACTTTTTTTTCTTGCATTATTATAAGAATTTCATTTATATGTAAAATTTCAACAACTTGGATCATGAACTTCTTTTCTTGAATGATTTTTTTCTTTGATTGACTTGTTAGATGGCCAGATTTCATGTTTTGTTGTATCCTTATTTTTGTTAATTGCATCCTTCCTTTTGTTTTAAATCCATGCTTAGGTGTATTTTGGCATGCTTGACGCATTACTGGCTACTGAAGAGCTTCCTGAAGAATATAGGGACAAGAGCCAGGTGATATCATGCTCATTTATCTCTAGGAGTATTTTCATGCATACCATTTAATTTTTATGCATTTATGCATCTAACATTAAGAATTCGTTTGGGGCGGCTTTTTTATTGCTTCTTAAAGCAGCTTTTTAGTTTTTGTACTAAAAGGCTGCTTTATGAAGTAGTAAGAAAGTTGTCCCAAACGAAACCTAAATCTTCATATATATATAGCATCTGAATCTCTAAATGATATGGACAATATCAGTAATATTACTTTATCTAAAATGAAATATAGAATGCTATATAAATAAACATATAGATTTTGATTTTAGATATATAAATACATTTATAAAAAGCTGAAAAGTTCCATGCTGAACTCTCCAGGATATACTGTGCAACGACTGTGATAGGAAGGGGACATCTTCATTTCACTGGCTTTACCACAAGTGCGGCTTCTGTGGTTCATACAACACACGAGTGATCAAGACTGAAGCCCACTGCTCAACGTCTAACAATTAAGTATCATCCCTTTCTTCATCTAAGGCTTCGTTTGGGACAGATTTCTTTACTACTTAAAGCAGTTTTTTAGTACAAAAATTTTAATATTTGTACTGAAAAGTTGTTTTAAGAAGCAGTAAGAAAGCCGTCCTAAATAAAACGTAAGTCTAAAATAGAGAAAAATTGGATTAGAATATTCTGATCAAAATTTAATTCAAATGAATTTTGAAATCTTTAAATTTGTTTTAAGTTGAGTGCAATATATGAATAATGAACTCTTATATTGTATTCATCTCAAAACAAATTTTAAAATTCATCAAGATCAAATTTTAGTCTGGATATTCTCTTCCATTTTTTTTTTCTCTCTAAGTTTTCCTCTTTCCTTTTTTTTTTTTTTTGAAGTTGTGTAAATATAATTTTTTAAACATCTACAGCTAGCCAATTCATTTATTAAGAAAATGGAGAGAGATCTTCGTAGTTGCTCTTGTGAAATTTCTGTGTATTTTTATATGAATCCCTTGATGTTTCACTTATTATTATTTTTGCCTGTTTTGCAAATATGACCATTTAGCACATTAGCTTACTCTTTTGTGCCATATTCTGCTGCAGCTGAGCCTAGGGGTGTAAACGAGTCGAGTCGAGTCGAGTTTTAGCCCTTATCGAGCTCGGCTCGTTAGATAGAAAGCGAGCTCGAACTCGAGCTCGTGTCACTGTTAACGAGCTCGAGCCGACTCGCGAGCCGGCTCGCCAGCCATGGGCGGGAATTTTTAAATTTAGGCGGGATTTTTAAACTTTAAGCGGGGTTTTTAAAACTTAAACAAATTTTTTATAAAAATATAAAATATTTCACTTTTAAATAAAATTTAAGTGATTATTATTATAATTTTTTAATATTTAAATTTAATAAATAAATAACCCAAGCTCGTCCATTTTCATTTCTCCCGACCGATTTTTTTTTTCCCGCCCATCCACTTTCATGAGGAGCTGTTACGTTATTTTCCAAAAATAAAAAAAAACACCTGTCAAGCTCACGAGCTGAATTATATATAATATAATTTATATATTATTTTAATAAAATTTACTGTATTAGCTTTCCAATACATATTATAATATATTTTAATATTATTTTGAATAACATAGATAATAATTAACATATATTTTAATATATTATAATACGTATTATATATTATTTTACTCAATAAATAATTAACTAGCCAGCTCACGAGCCGAACCGGCTCAAGCTCGAACTCGAGCTCGTTAATCATTCAAGCTCGATTATAGGCTCGAGCTCAAGCTCGTTAACCATTCAAGCTCGATTATAGGCTCGAGCTCGAGCTCGTGAGCCGAGCTTAGCTCGAAGCTCGATAAGCTCGGCTCACGAGCTCGTTAACGAGTCGAGTTCGGGTGGAACTTTTCTCTGAAATTATATATATAACATCTGAAATTATATATATTTATATAATTAATAGTTTATTTTTTTAATTATTTATATAGCACTCAGTTATGTAAGTAATATTAAAAGTATAACATGCTAACCCTTGGAACTTTTCTCACTCATGCACCATTGATCTTCTTATCTATCCTTTATTGTGAAGGTTCTGCATACGTCGATCTTATCAATGCTCTTTGATTAGTAAAATTGTAACATGACTTTCTTGAGACTTTATTTATTTATTTATGACTTTTTTGAGCAAGGGGTTATTTAGTTGCTTAGAAAAAAAATTGTAGTGTAAAAAGATTGCAGTATAAAAGAAATATTTTGGAGTTATTTTGATAAATATAAAATAAATGTATGATATTATTTTTTTGTTTGTTTGGTTTGAAGTAAAATTGAATGCAATGTAAAATGCAAGAAGGTTGTGGTTGGGATGGTCGGTAGTAGCTGGAGGCGGCAGTTGGTGATGATGCCCAGATAGTGGTGGTGCTTGACTATGGTGGTGACCGTTGGAGGTGGTCGGTGGTGGTGGTGGCTAGCAGTGATACTGGACAGTAGCAATGGATGGCCAGCTGTTGCAGAGGTGGTTGGTGGTGGTGGACATAGTATTGCATTTGTAGCTTCCAAATAAAAAAATAATAGCTTTAAATCTTTAAAAAAAGTTCAATCCCTTAATTTTTTTGATATTATCTTAATTTGATAATTAATTAATTAATAATTAATTATAATATTAATATATAAAATTTACTTATAATTTCTAATTTAAAATTTATAACTTGTTAACAAAATAACATGCATTTGCACCTTGCATCATGCGTCATTTCTCATGCATGACACTGATAGTATGTGATATTTCGATGCATTGCGCAGTGTCGTGCCACATATATTTGTTGCGCCGTGCGGCATGACGTCTGTCATTTTGCGCCATTTACATGTATGAGTTAGATTTTATTTAGGACAGTTTATTTATTATTTTGCTTTTATAATTACATGTGTTGGAGAATAGTAGCTATAAAAAGCTGTTGCTAAACTTTAAGAAAATTGAATTATAATATTCAATTCAATTTTTTAAAATTTAATTTTTCTCATAATAATTTTGTAATTAACCTTCACACAAATTTATGGCCACCTCAAATGGGCTCTTATTCTTACTTCACTAAAGCATTAACAGATGATCAAGATATGCAAATCAGTACCTTCTTTCTGTTCGTATTCTTCTTATAAAAAGTTGTTTTTTACTATAATTTTTTAAAAAGCAAAGTCAAATAGAAATGTCTCAAGCCTGAAAATAAATTATTTCTTTGCTGACATTAATTTTATTAGCTCATTTCTTCAACGAGTGTAATTATTTGTTGTTGTTTTTGTGTTGCTAATGGAATTTTGAAATAACATTTTGGTTTAATTAGAGACGATTTTTTTGTTACTTTTTAAAGCATTTTTTTAGTACAAAAAATTATAGTTCATAATATTTTTTTTTTACTAAAACACTACTTTAGAAAGCATTAAAAAAGCCGTCTAAAACAAAGTCGTATTTTTCTCATTCGAGAGTGTTTTGAGCTTTTATATTTTATTTTCTTATTTCTTTATTGTCCACATGAGTAGCCAACTCACTAAGCTAGTAAGCTCCCCTTTCAGTAATTCAAAATACATTAATAAATAATTTAAAGGCTTTATCAATTTGATTTTGTTTCATTTTTATTGTTGTATCTACATCTAAAATGATTTTATAATTACATAGTTTTTGTATTTCAAGTTTTTTTAATTTTTATATTTACATTTTACAAAGTAAATTTGGAATGAAACATAAAAAATTATTATTATTTTAGTTATATATTAAACAAAATTTGACAAATTTTTAATGATTTGTGGGTTCATTATTTCTCAATTTGAAATTTATAGCATATTCTTAGCATATCTAATTTTACACATGCAAAATATATATTTTTTGATACTTAGAAGCACTTGAAAAGATACTAAAAAAATACAATTACTACTGGACACCCGTCGTGATTGCAATGCAGTACAAGGATATTCCGTGGCAATTTCAGGACCGGCAGGGTAGAAATAATCAAGTGCTAAATTTCGTAGCGGATTTAACCGCCACATGATTATAGAAATTTTAAATTAAATTAAAATTAAACTCCTTACAAAATATTCATTACATTTGAGAAGTTTTAATTATCTATTTAAATTTTAAATTAAAAACTAAACACCATACAAATAGTAAGATTAATTAATATAACTTTTTAGTTATTTTGCTTTCCAAATAGTTGTTATATTTAGGTTTGGTTCAACTTTTTTGTTATTTTTCAAAACAATTTAGGATGAAAACTAATTAGTTTTCCAAAATAATTCTATAGATATTTTTACAGCAATCACAATCATCCCAAATAAAAAAGAACAATTTTGTAAGTTTGATTGTACCATTTTTTAGAGAGATTTGTATGCATAGAAATCATCTCATCTTCTCTTTTATGTCGAGTAGAAGGAAATGAAAGACCTAATGGTTTACATAACAAGTCAATGCAAATAGTGCTATGTGAAACCCTAGAAGCTTGTTGCTAAATTCAGAAGAAGAAGAAAAAAAAAAGATTCCATTCAAGCAGGAAATCTAAATAATGATCTTTTATCACACAAATCTTTAAAAGCCTTGCATGCTACACTTTCTATGGTTAGATTACTCTAGGAATGGAAAGAGCACAACAATATGAATGAAACCACAAAGCTACAAAAGAATTTTAATTGAATTCACAAAAGAACAATAAAATAAAAGAAAGATGATGAAAGCATTTAAAATGAAACCTCAAGTTAGGCATGGATAGAGTAGAGTTGCATGCTTACACAAGCATCAGCTCAGGATTTGGGACAAACCGACCAAGGAGAGAAAGAAGTAGAAGCGTGTGATCGGGATGAGTGGGTGGATGAGGGTTTTGACAAAAATTTTCACTCTGATCAAAGGCTAAGGGTCACAAAATGCACGAAACAAGAGGGAAGAGGAATTAGGGCAAGCCAGGAGTGTCGAATCGCGTATAGGATCAAGAAGCCGGTGGGGGGATTTTACAAGTGGTCAAAACCGGTGCTATTTGCACTGGTTAAAATTGATAAAAATAGTAACGGTCAAAACCAGTGCGAAATGATGGTTTTGGCAGCGGTTTTGAAACTGCCCCAAACAACAACTGAGAATTTTTTTTTGGTAGTGAGCTGAGAGTTCTTAAATAAATATATTTTAAAGTTGGCAGATTTTTCTGCTTGAAAATCCACTGGTAAGAACCCTATTCCGCTCCAACCTGCCTTGTTCGTTCATTTTCATGTTCTTCCTCCCAAAACTGAAGGAATCGCCTTCTCCATTGCTCGTCTCCATTCTAGGTCATTTATTATTCATTTCTCCCTATTTCTCCTTTTTTTTAGATTTAAGAGGTAAAAGTTATTCTCTTTGCTCATTTATCCTCTTAGGACATTTGAACCATTGAACACATGCAATGTTTATATTCATGGTTAGAAGACATGTGATGTTCATATTCATGGTTAGTGATGCAATTAATAATCATTTCAAATTATTTACAAGTGAACGATATTAAAATTTAATATATCTTTCTTCTTTGTTGACACTCATTTTTTCATTTAAGATTAATTTAATTCAAATGTTATATATATTCTAAATTAATATAGATACTTATTGCATGACCTATTGAGGAAAAAAGATTCAAATGAATTAAAAAACACCAAAAATAAAACATTATATTTTTTAGAGTGCATGTGTTATATCAAAGTGTATGCATTATACATCAAACTATTATGTGTCAAATATAATTAAGTCAATCATTAATCATATTCAACAAGCCAAACACAAATAGCTTTCAAGTTGAAAACAAAATTGCTCACAAACACTGGGTTTTTTTTACCAACTTGAAGCCACAGCGGTAAAATATATCAAAGGGTGGAATAAAACAATGTAAAAAATTTTAGAAAATGAAAGAACCCAAAGCAGAATAAATGGAGTACTTATTGGGAGTTTATTGTTCAGATCACTGATTGAAATCAAATGGAGTAGCATTAGCACAAAAAATAGGAGTCAAGATAACATAAATTTAATACACACTTCTACTTAATATGTACAAAATATGTTCTCACAAGACTCTTTCATATAAAATATATAATTTAATAAAAAATTTATGAAGATCTTTTTGAAAGTTCGTTAGGGTTGTTAAGCCCTTATGAACTAGCCTAAGGCTAACCATGTGGGGGGTGAATTGGTAGTTTTAAAATTCTTAAACAAAAAGAAAAATCTTTTTGAATTCCTTTTTAAATATTTTAAAACAAACACAATCAACCAAAGAAATTAAAATGCGAAAAATAAAGTGTAGGAATAAAACGGAAAGAACACACCATATTTTATAGTGGTTCGATCAACTTGACCTACGTCCACTCCCCGGAGCCTCTCCTCCAGGTATTGCACTAAAACCAAAGCGACTCTCCTTTTGCTCCCACAGCAAGGTAGAGAAACCTTTACAAAATCCTTTTCACCGACTCTAATGAGGTAGAGAACCCAAACTCCTTTTGTTTTCTTCTGAAGCAGGCAGAGAACCCTAACTCCTTTTGCTTCCTCCTGAAGAAGGTAGAGAATCTTGATCTAGTGCTGATGAAGACCTCCCTAGAGCCACCATGGAACTAGGGATGATGATTAGAGAAGACGACTTGAATCCTTGCTAGGAGCAACCTTTATGAACAGCTCATAAACTCCCCCTCACAAGACTCTCTCTCTCTCTCTCTCTCTCTCTCTCTCTCTCTCTCTCTCTCTCTCTCTCTCTCTCTCTCTCTCTCTCTCTCCCCCCCCCCCCCCCCCCCCCCAAGCTCTCCATCTCATTCTCTAAGCTCTCTCAGGTCAAGACAATAACAAAAGATACTCTCATTAGCAAATAAGAGATCTTATAAAGAAGGCCTTAAAAATTTTCCTAATTTGTAACTTGCTGTCAAGGATCATTTAGAATGATCGACAGATCATCCTGTACAATTAGTGTATTTTATCCCTTCCAACTAGGATGATCTGGATGTGATTTATGATTCAAACACATTATTTATTATGATCGTCCAAGACTATATTTCCTGTATGATTTGTTTAAAATCATATATATCATCCAGCAGATAGTTTGGGGCGTCCAGGAGATGCATATTGGATGATGAAAAAATATAACTTATCGTCCAGGATGATGTTTGGATCGTCATGTATGATTAGTTTAAAATCAGTGATTATCATCCAACAGATAGTTTGGGTTATCCAAGAATTACATCTGGACGATAAAGAATTATAACTAATCATCCAGTAGATAGTTAAGGATGTCTAAGTGATTCAGGAGAATACTAAGATTTTTCTTACCAATTATCTAGGATGATATGATCGATCAATCTAATATTAATTATTTTTTTAATCACCTGACTAATTTAGGAATGATTGTAATGAATCGTCCAGGATGATATGGGATCATCATGTACGTTTAGAATAAAATTCTAAAAATAAAATCTTTCCTAAATGAGTTTGGCGGCTTGGTATTTCTGATTTAAGCATATAATCAAGGATGATGGGAGTATCATCCAGGATGATTTGCTTAAGCAAGATTATACGACCAAGAAGCCTCAATTAGGGTTTCTATTTTTGGCTTATTGTCTAGGATGATATATAATTGTCTTGTACAATATCATCAAAAATAGAAAAAAACTCTAACTCACTAAATTTCTCCCCTTGAGTATGTGTGTGCAAGGTTACTTAGTTTCAGGATCCACCAAGGTATATTTGACTCAAGAAAAGATAAATGCATTGAAATAGAAATTACAAACTAAGTCAATCCTTATATACCTTATCTTGAGCTGATTAACATTCCAAGCGAACTTATGGACCTGACATGTTAGTGAGCTTAGCATATAAAATAAATATATATAAGTGGAAGTAGTCAAGGAACAATAATGTCTGTTATCATCAAAATCACAACACTCGGGTCCAGATTTGTAATAATCTCCCTATTTTTAATGATGACAAACATTATTGTTGGAACATTTCAAATCACAATGTTTTTTTTTTTCATTTATTAAAAAAGAATCAGATATAAAATAAAGGAGAATAATGCAAGCAAAGCAAATTTTACTAAAGCAAACAAATGATACAAATGATATAACACTAACACTACTCCTCCTTTTGACATTACAAAAAGGAAGAAAAAAAAAAAAACCACTAAAAATAACATAGGACAAAAAAAGTACAAAACATCACACTAGAACACCAAGCAATCAACATGTATGAAGGACCCTTATTAGGTGAAGGAGGTGGTGGTGGTGGTTGAAAGAAAATGTGAATAGAAGCAAACTACTCTCCAAACCAGGCTATATCTTGGTCATGCTATTGCTGTTGTTGGGTTACATATGCAATGAAATGATCAATATTCGTCGCATGCTGCTGCTCATATGCAATGATGTAGGATTCAAATATGGCCACCCACTAGTCAAATATCTCCACCAACTGATCCAGCTGTGATTGCTAGCATATAGGAATAGTTTTAGGAATAGCCTATTCCTCTACTCCCTCAGCCTTCTTGTGCTCAGGGTGGAGGTGAGTGCTATGAAGGATGTGGAAGGAGCTATTGGTGTAGAAGGCAGGTTGGTAGTTTGGTGGGGTAGTATACTGAAGACTGTACTTTGTTTCAAAAGCATATGCAATGATGTGTCCTAGAGCCAGATTTAGTTTCCTCTTATATTTGGGATCCTTAATGCTAGTCAACTATTTAATGTATCGAAAAAGAAGATCACTAGCATTAAAATCTCTATGAGCCATAATATAATAGGTGGTGAGGGATAGTAGAGGAGTGATGTGAATACAGTCACCAGACTTTGGAATTACAGAGGTTCGAAGGACATGATGAATGGTCCTGACATCTTTAACTAAAGAACTAGAGGCACCATCATGGAAAGTGGCATTGGTGTGTCTTAAATATTGATTGACAGGGCTCCAGTTGAAGTTAGGATCTAAAGCTACGATGTGAAGTTTGTCGCAAGTGGTAGAAAGTTGAAAATGTTTATGACAGCCCTGATAGGTGAATTTTACAGGTCTCTTATTGACATAAGATTGAAGCATAGTATAGGTAGAGTTAATTCAAAGACTTGTGAAGAATTCATATAGAAGTTTAGAGTGGAACATGAATGCAAGGGTCAAAATGAAATTAAGGGTAGTATGAGCAAACAGATCTAACACTGGATAAGTGAGTGTGTGGGGATTGACAATCTTAGAGGATGTAATCCCTACCTTTTTGTATCGAAGATAAGCAGCATGATTTATTGCTTTAGTGAATTGAGGATCTACAGTGGCCCTCAAGAAGCTTCTAGTAGTATATTAAAATGCTTGCCACCAGCCATCTTGAGAGTATAAGGGGGAGGAAGTAAGGATTGAAGAAGTTTGTTGTGAAGAAAATGGTTCAAATTAATATTATTCCTACAAGCAATATTAAATCTAGAATTTATTACTTTAACCAAAGGACTTGGGCCACATAACTTTTTAAGATAATATATTCAAATTCAGTAGTAGAAAGTGTAACTGAGTTTTGTATTTTGCTGGACCAGGAGACTAATGACTATCTTATGAATTGACATGTTTCAGAGGTGCTCTTTCTATCCATCCTATACCCTATAAAGTTTGAATCAAAATATCATATAATCTCAGAAGAAGTGTTGTGCCTTGGATACCAGATTCCTAAGTTTTAGGTTCCTAAGAGATATCTAAGGATTCTTTTAACTACAATCAGGTGGGACTCATTTGGATCAGTATGAAATCTAGCAAAAAGATAAATATTAATTATATATTATAGCAGGTTTATCTAGTTGTTAAGTAAAGGAGCGATCCAATTAGTCTTCTATATTTTTTTGATCAACTAATTTTTCATTTGAGTCTTTGTCTAACTGAACATTGAAGCTCATGGGAGTATTTATTGGCTTGGATTTATCCATTTCATATTTATTCAAGATGTCCTTAATATATTTTGATTGATTAAGAAAAGTTCCATCATCCATTTACTTTATACTAAACTCTAAAAAGTAGGTCAATTCTCCCATCATACACATCTCAAATTCCTTACTCATTATTTTTGGAAAATTATCACATAAATATTTATCAGAAGATCTAAAAAGTATATCATCAATATATATCTAGATAATTAACAACTCATCTCCTACTTTTCTCAGAAAAAGGGTTAGTGTCTACGCTCCCTTTAAAAACTCCCTTTCCAGTAGGAATGTGTTAAGCCTCTCATATTATGCCCTGGGTGCCTGTTTTAATCCATACAAAGCCTTTTTTAATTTGAAAACATGATTTGAAAATTGAGAATTCTCAAAACATGAGGGTTGCTCTACAAACACATCTTCTTTTATTATCCCATTTAAAAAGGCACTCTTGACATCCATTTGAAAAATCTTAAATCTCTTATAACATGTAAAGGCTAATAGCACTCTAATCGCTTCTAATTTAGCAATAGGGGTAAAATTCTCCTCGAAATCAATCTCTTCTATTTTATTATATCCCTTATCAACTAATCTTGCCTTCTTCCTAACCACCACACCATAATCATTCATTTTATGCTTAAAGACTCATTTGGTTCTTACTACACTTTGATCTTTAGGTCTTTTTACTAGCTCCCAGATATCATTTCTCACAAATTAGTTTAGCTCCTCTTACATAGCTAGGATCCAAAATTCATTAGGAAGGGCTTAATTTATGTTGGTGGATTCAGTCATTGAGATGAAGGTAAAATTGTTAACTTCTTTTCTCAGTCTATATATAGTTCTAACACCTTCAGAATGGTCTCCTAAGATCTGTTCTTTAGGATGACTCGAAGAATATCTTCAATCTCTAGGCAAAGTGTTTCGAAGTTCTACCATTTCCTCCAAATTTATAAATTCTACTCCTTAGGTAATCTCACCTACTTCATTAGTGTTTTAAGGTTCTACCCTTTCCACCAGATTTATAATCTCTACTCCTTGGATAATCTCACCTATTTCATCTTCTTCCTTAACTCTAGACTTCTCAGAATTAGATTCATAAAACTCTACATAAATAGTCTCCTCTAGGGGTGTAAGTGAGCCGAGCCGGCTCGAACTCGACTCATTAACGAGCTCGCGAGCCGAGCCTATCAAGCTTCGAGCTCGAGCTCGAGTCTACAATCGAGCTCGAATGATAAATGAGCTCGAATTCGAGCTCAACCTGAATCGACTCGAAAGCTTATCAAGCTACTCGATATACTTATATATATATATATATATATATATATATATATATATATAATTTTTTATAATATTTGAAAGCTTATTTTATAAAAAATCTTATTTGCAGTTACAGTTTTTCAAATGAGCTCGAGCTTTCGAGTCGAGCTCGAGCTTGATATTTCCTAAATGAGTCAAGCTCGAGCCCACTTTTCGAGCTCGAACTCGAGCTTGAGCTTGATCTCGAGCTCATTAAGGATTAAACAAGATAGGCTTGATAAGGCAAATACTCGACTCGACTTGACTCGTTTACACCCCTAGTCACCTCCACCACTAATGTCCTCTTATTAAATACTATAAAGGATTTTCATATACTTGAATAGCCTAAGAACACTCCTTCATTAGATTTTAGGTTAAAATTTTCTAAGAGTGATTTCTTATTATTTAGAATGAAAACCTTACAATCAAAGATGTGGAGGTGAGAAAGATTTGGTGTCCTATCCTTAATGTTCTCGTAGGGTGTCTTATTCAGTTTGGGATCTAACATTCACCCTATTCAACACATAACAAGTTGTGTTTATTTCTTTAGCTTAAAAATATTTAGAAGTGAATACTCAACAATCATGTCTTTACTAGCTTCCACTATGGTCCTATTCTTCCTTTTAGCTACCCTGTCTACTAAGGGATCATAGGAGCTGAGAAGTTATGACTAATCCCTTGCTCCTCATAGAAAGTTTCAAATCTCTCATTTTCAAACTCTCCACCACGGTCACTATGAATGGTCAAGATCTCACAATCTAGTTTTTTTATAATCGAAGTAGAGAATGATTTAAATTCTTTGAATGACTCACTTTTATGTGACATAAATCTAATCCAAGTGAACCTCAAGTAGTCATCAACTTTTACAAATCCAAAGACCTTTCCCCCTAAGCTTATAGAGCTAATGGGTCCAAATAAATCTATGTGAAGGACTTCTAAAGGTTTAGAGGTGCTAATGTTCTTAATGGAATGGAAAAAGATTTTACTTGTTTCCCTAATTGATAGGCATCAACATAGGTAGTTCTTAGTGAATTCAAGCTTGGGGATTCCACTTACTAAGTCTTTTTGGGTTACTTTTATAAGTGTTTTCATGCTAGCATGACATAACCTCCTATGCCACAATTAAGACTCATCAATAACAATTTTTAAGTAAAATGAAGTAGCATATTCAATATTATTTAAATAAAGCATGTAGATGTTATTGACCCTTTTTTCCCTGCAAAACTATATTATTATTTAAGCTTATAATGCAAGTATTTGACAAAAAAATTTATGCTAAAACCTTTATCACAGAGTTGATTGATGCTGAGTAAGTTATGTTTCAAGTCATCAATAAGTAAAATATTTTCAATCAAAAGGTTCTTAGAGTTTTTGATTATACCTATGCCCACCACTTTCCTGATTGTGTTATCTCTAAAAGTGACCTTGCCTCCAGCCCTAACCTCTGATGAAATGAATTGATTAGCATCTCCAATCATATGACATGAGCATCTGCTGTCCAGATACCACATTCTCTCATGAGGTCTTGTGAGAGAGTACACCTACAAAATCATCAAATATTAGATTTAGGAACCCAAACAAATTTGGGTCCCTTCTTATAGAAAGAAGAATGCAATGAATATGTGTTGTGCTTTGAATCATGCAATTCGAGTCTCCACACCAAATGTGTTCTATGGTAAACGGTGTATATGTGGGAAATATGTCCTAGCATGCCACATGAAAAATATCTAATACCAGAAAAAAGGTTTACTAATATACTCGAGTTATAGTGCCTCTTCCTAGGTTTGAATGATGCATGTTAATTTGATGGATTGTGAAACTCAAGCATTGTGGGTGATTTTCTATTTTCTTTGAAAGAAATTAATTGAGCTTCTAAAAACTTATTTGAATTTTCAAGAACTAAATTTTTTATTTTCAAAGCATACTCCTTACTATCTAAATCAGTTGCAATAATATTGAAGTCCTTATATGCAGTTTCTATCTCAACATGTAAACTTTTCAGAGAATCATGCTAATTAATCAATTCAGAATACTTTTGTTCAAAGACTCAAATTTCTCTAGTAATGTCATATAATTTTTATCAAGTGTAGAATGATCTTTAATCAAAACTTCATGCTCTTTTTTTTTTAAGTTCAGAAATTCCAGTTTCAGGCTAGCATGCAATTTTTTAAGCTTTCTATAAGATGAATGAATTTTCTTAAAAATATCAAGAAATTGATCGTATATTAATTTTGTATACATCTTCTTGGTCAAAATGACCAAGATGTTCATATTCCATCAAACACAAGTTTTTATCTCCTCTTTAGTTTCAGTCTCATAGGAGTTAGATGCAGAATCTACAAAGAAAGCCTTTTGGATCCATTTCTTATCCTTTCTGATCTTGGATTTCTCCTCATCCTTTTCCTTGCTTAGGTATGCCTTAAATATAGGGCAATTAGCTTTTACCTATCACGTCTTCCTGTATTCAAAGCAAATTATATCAGAAGAATCTTTAGAATTCTTGCTATTCTTATCTTTGTTCTATTTCTAACGGTGATTCTATTTCTTCCTTAAGAAGCTCTTGAATTGCCCAATAATTAAGGAAATGTCATCACTTTTAGAACTAGAAGAATTAATATCCAATTCATTAGCCTTTAAGGCTATAATTTTCTTCTTCTTTTTCTCCCCTACATCAAGTTGTCTTTGGTTCACTCTTTACTCGTAAGCAATGAGTGATCTAAGTAAGTTATCTATAAAATAAACATTAAAATCCTTAGACTAAGTTATAACAATAATCTTAGCATTACATAAAGAATGTAAACATCTCAAGATTTTATTTACTTTTTCATAGTTTGTTAGTTCTCTTCCTAAGGCATACAGGGAGGTGACTATTTGTGTAAACCTAGTATATATTTTAGATATTAACTAGCTAGGTTTTATGCAAAAAAGTTCATAGTCATGAAGTAAGATTTTAACCTAAACTGCTTAACTTCACTTGTGCCTTCATAAGTAATACATATTTTATCCCAGATTTTCTTACCAGTTGCACATGTTGAAACACATATATTGTAAAGACCATTTTCCTCCCAGGTTCATCCGGACGAAGTTGGATCATCCGGGACAATCGATACAGGTTGTGCAGGAAAACGTTTATGGCTGCATGGTTCATCTGGACGAAATTTGGATCGTCTGGAAGAAAATTTTTCAGAGGGCAAGTCGTCAGGGACTTTAATTAATTTCGTCTGGACGAAATTTTTCCAGAGCCTAAATCATCCCGAGACGAAGTTGCGATCGTCCGGGACAATCAGTCTGGATATTTATAGTAATGAGAATTTTTGGAAAGAGAAAGGACGTCCAGGAGAGAGAAAAATGAAGGAAAAGAGGATTTTTGGGCGACTCCGGTCCGTTTTCGTTCGTTACTGTAGTTAGAGAAGTTGACCGACTCGAGGTAAGGCACATTCCGCCTTTCTCTATTTTCAGAAACGTGGATTTTGACGTCTTTTCTGTTCCGGATTTTGTTTCCGTTAGCGAATTTCTGGTATTATTTTCTTCTGAAAAAGGTTTTACCGTGTAATTTTTGGTATGTTTCTGAGATGATAATTATGCACGTTTTGAGTATTTTATGGAAGATTTTTACCGGATATTTTGACTTCTGCGGTGTTTTATTTGAACTGCAAATTATCAGGATGTTGAAAAATATTTTGTCAGTACAATGAAAGTCTTATAATGCTGTTGTGGATGTTCTGTGGTAATTTGGTAAATTTCTGAATCTATGAATTTTGTGTAAATTCCGTATACTACCGTTATGCCGCTGGTTTTTCGTACGAATTCTGCTTTTGTCCTGAATTGTACATTGAATGAATTGATCATTTGTATGCTATCAGAAGGGAGTTATAAGGGGCCGAAATCCTTTATGATTCCGATGTCTGGGTTCGAGATATCTAAAAATCTGATATGAGCTCTGAAATCTAAAAATAAGTACTGTTCCGGAATTCTGAATATCTGTTATGTCCTGTTCTGGTGCTATAAGCACAAAAGGAGGCATAAGGGGCCAGAATCCGTTGAGATTCTGTTAGTGTATGGGAAGGGAGGCATAAGGGGCTAGAATCCGTTGAGATTCTGTCAGGGTTAGGGAATCTGATGTTATCTGAAATCTGATGTTTGATATCTGATAATCTGTGCTATGACTTATCTGATCTGTTTTATGAATTATATGATTAAAATTATCTGATATGAATATGATTTTATCTAATTTTTGATTTCTATACGATTATGGTTATTCTGTACAATTATGTCTGCTCTGTGACTTGAAAGCTTAATGATATATATTCTGAACTCTGATTTGAATTGACTTCAGTTTTCTGGATTCGTAAGTTAATTTGCTAATTTCTGATTGATCAAGTATATGTTCTGTCTGTTCTATGATTTCCCTTCGGCTATTTTCTGATGTGTATTTCTGATGATTTTGATTGGTGAGTGATGTCTTGCTGAGCTGTTAGCTCATCCTTGCTTTCTGCGTGGTTTTTCAGGTTCTAGGAAAGGGAAGGAGATCTTGGACTAGATGTTATGAGTTTGATCTGTGATTAGGTACTTGATACTTTTGATTTTTATGTAGTCATGGCTTTTCTATTATGTTTTTTTTGTCTGAAGCCATGGACTGTATTGTATATGTTTATTTTGAGGAAAGAAAAGATAGATGAACCATTCTGCATTTGGATGTTTATAGTAGCTCTGTGTTTTTCTGTCTGTTTAATACTTTGAAGAAAGTCTAAAACAAATTCTAAAGCTAGATCCTGGATTTTAGAAAGTTCCGTCGCGGCCCGATGCGAGCGGGATCCGTCCCGGTTGGGTTGGGTCGTGACAAACTTTAACTTAAGTGGTATCAGAGCAATGGTTTTGGAATTTGGATTGTAAGACAGAGCTATAGGAAGTGATCTGTGAGTCTGTCTAGGGTAGTTTTGGTTTGTCTGGATTTTTATTATGTTGTTTTGTGCCTAGTTTTCTGTGTGATTATGGATCTGCCAGACCCTGATATGACAAATGGGCAGAGTGCTAGTTAGACAGCTCCGGTGAGTAGTTCGGCCCCAGTGGTTGGTTCTGATACACTTTTTCAGTTTGCTACATTGGTTACTCAGATGATGAGCGAGACTCAGAGTAGAGCCTCGACTGTCCGATCTGACGATATAGATAGACATATGCAGATATTTCTGAGATTGAAACCTCCGAGGTTTGAGGGCACTGTTGAGCCCAGAGCAGCTGAAGAATGGTTGAGAAGGTTAGAGAAGACTTTCGACGGTATGTAGTGTCCGTCGGACAGGAAGGTACTGTTGGTAGTTTTTCTGTTGGATGGGGAAGCAGAGCGCTGGTGGATAGGCCAGAAGGAGGAGAAATTCCATGGGAAGCTAAATTCTTTGATTACTTGGGAAGAGTTTTCTGAGGTATTCCGATCGTAGTTTGTACCCCCTTCTGCATAATAGCAGATGCAGGAGAATTTTCTGAGATTAGTTTAAGGAAGCAAGACAGTGATGCAGTACGAGGCTGAGTTTACTGCCTTAGCCAGATATGCTCCGTAGTTGGTGAGTACTTCTGCTGAGAAGTGCAATAGATTTTTGAGAGGACTACGAGATAGTCTGAGGCAGCCCCTAGTGCCATTTCAGATTTCTGATTTCTCTGAGCTTATGGAGAGAGATCGTTTGATAGAGAATGATCTGATGGCTACTCAGCAGCGGTGTACTACGAGTAGGAAGAGGTTCGGGGGTGATACTTCTAACAGTGGTTCCTCTGGCAAGAGGAGATTTGTTTCCGGAGACTCCAGGAGGAGTGGACAGTCAGGATTTTCTAGTACTGCCACTACCAATACGACCAGTTCTGGATCTATCAGTGGGGCACCTGTGTGCCAAAGTTGTGGACGATGACATTTTGGCCAGTGCTACAGGATGACTGGTCAGTGCTTCAGATGTGGTCAGCCAGGACATCGGATTGAAGAGTGTCCACAGGATGGATTTGATAGACGATCTGAGTTCCGATTTGATAGTAGACCTGTTGGTTCAGTAGGAAGGCCGATGACTATTCCTCCACGTACTGTGACTGAAGGATCCTCTGGGGGTAGAGGTGGTAGTTCAAGTTATGTAGTACGGAGACCACCTACTAGTAGTCAGCAAGAGTCTAGTGGTTCAGTAGCTCCAGTTCCAGTTCAGCCACGAGTATACAGTTTGAGTCAGAAGGAGGCTCGAGATGCTCCGGATGTGGTGACATGTACGATTTATATTTCTGATCAGCCCTGTCGTGTTTTATTTGATTCTGGAGCCAGTCACTCATTTCTTTCCGAGCGTTGTTTTGATGCTTTGCATCTGGATTCTGTTTTGTTACCGGTTTCGCTTTCTGTTATTTTGCCGGTTGGAAGCAATTTGATCGCCCGGAAGTTTTGTTTTTGTGAGATTGATATTTATGGCAAGAAGTGGAAATCGAGTTTGATTTTGTTGTTGATTTCTTCTTATGACGTGATCTTGGGTATGGACTGGCTGAGTCTGTATGAGGCTCAGATTGACTGTTTGAAGAAGCAAGTGAGCTTGCTTATGGATGGCGAAAGATGAGTATTTCAAGGGTCAAGAAGAGTTTTATCCTGTTTGATTTATGTGTTGAAAGTCAGAAGAATGTGAAAGAAGGGTTGCCCAGTATTTTTGGCTTATGTACGGGATATGAATATAGATGCGGGTTCTGTTTCTGATATCCCGGTTGTACGGGAGTTTTCTGATGTATTTTTTGAGGAGTTGGTTGGTTTACCTCCGGATAGAGATGTTGAGTTCTCTATTGATGTTTTTCTGGGTACAGCTCTGATATCGAAAGCTCCATACAGGATGGCACCGAAAGAACTTTCTGAGTTGAAAGTTTAGCTCCAGGAGTTGGTGGATAGAGGATTTGTTCGTCGTAGTGTTTCTTCTTGGGGAGCACCTGTACTGTTTGTGAAGAAGAATGACGGAACACTCCGTATGTGTGTTGATTACAGAGATTTGAATAAAGTCACGATCAAGAATAAATATCCATTACCACGGATTGATGACTTGTATGACCAGCTTTCTGGCTCTTCTGTATTTTCAAAGATTGATTTGAGATATGGATATTATCAGGTGAAGGTGAAAGAAGCTGATGTGTTGAAGACAGCTTTTAGTACTCGGTACGGGCACTACGAGTTTTTGATTATGCTTTTTGGGGTAACTAATGCACCAACTGTTTTCATGGATCTGATGAATATAGTGTTCAAGGAGTATCTGGATCAGTTTGTGATCGTCTTTATCGACGATATTCTGGTGTATTCTGCTTCTGAGAAAGATCATGCCAGACATTTGAGCATTGTGTTGGAGACTTTGAGGCAGCATTAGCTATATGCTATGTTTTCCAAGTGTGAATTCTGGCTGAAGAGCATTTCTTTTTTAGGGCATGCGGTGAGCGGTGAAGGTATCTCTGTTGATCCCCAGAAGATTCAAGTTGTTGCTGATTGGCCAAGGCCTACTACGGTATTTGAGGTACGTAGTTTCTTAGGCATGGCCGGATATTATAGAAAATTTGTGAAGGGATTTTTTCAGATTTCTACACCTCTGACGAGACTGACTAAAAAGTCAGTAGCTTTTAATTGGACATCGGAATGTGAGGCTAGTTTTTAGAAGTTGAAGGATTGTTTGACTTCAGCTCCAGTGTTAGCACTTCCGTCAGGTACGGAAGGATTTCAGGTGTTCAGTGATGCTTCACTGAAGGGTTTGGGCTGTGTTCTGATGCGGCATGGTAAGGTAATTACTTATGCTTTGAGACAGTTGAAACCACATAAAAAGAATTACCTGACGCATGATTTGGAGTTGGCTGCAATTATTTTTGCTTTGAAGATTTGGCGTCACTACTTGTATGGCATCAGATGTGAGACCTTTACGGATCACAAGAGCTTGAAGTACATATTCACTCAGAAGGATCTGAAATTGAGGCAAAGAAGGTGGCTTGAGTTAATCAAAGACTACGACCTGACGATTCAGTATTAGCCTGGCAAGGCAAATGTGGTAGCAGATGCTCTGAGCAGAAAGTTTTCTGGATTATCAGGTATTCAGCTCACTTCTGATGACTATCTGATACGAGATATGGAAAGATTACAGTTAGAAGTGATTTCCTCTACTGGTGCGGATTCTAGTGTTTTGACTCAGATGAACATTCAGTCTTCCCTAGAAGAAAGGATTCAGAAAGCTCAGAAGTCAGACACCGATTATTTGAAGTTGATTGCTCAGATTGAATATGGTAAGAAACATGAACTTCGAGTTTCTGATTATGGTGTTCTTTTCTGTAAGAATAGGTTGTGGATTCCTGTGTTTGGAGATTTGAGAAAAGAGATTTTGTACGAATCACATCATTCAGGCTATACGATACATCCGGGAAGTGGTAAGATGTATGAAGACATGAAGAGTTTGTTCTGGTGGCCTGGAATGAAAAAGGATGTAGCAGATTTTGTTACGAAATGTGAAGCCTGTCAGTTGGTGAAGGCAGAGCTTCAGCGACCAGGAGGTCTTTTGCAGTCGTTGCCTATCCCTGAGTGGAAGTGGGAGGAGGTAACGATGGATTTTGCTATGGGTTTTCCTTGATCAAGGCAAGGGATGCCATCTGGGTGATTATGGATCGATTGATGAAGTCTGCACATTTTCATCCGATCAGGCAGACAGATCTGGTGGATAAGTTGGCACAGGTATATGTGAAGGAGATTGTCAGATTACATGGTGTGCCTAAAGTGATTGTATCTGATCGAGATGGATGGTTTACTTCCAAACTTTGGAAGGGTATTCAACAAGGTTTGGGTACGAGGTTGCATTTCAATACGGCTTTTCATTCGCAGACTGACGGGCAGTCTGAGAGGACTATTCAGGTACTGGAAGATCTTCTGAGGTTATGTGTTTTGGACTTTGGAGGAAGTTGGGAAGATCATATCCCTTTGATAGAATTTGCTTATAATAACAGTTTTCAGTCCAATATTGGTATGACACCTTATAAAGCTTTGTATGGCCGGAAGTGTAGAACTCCTTTGACTCTGACTGAGGTAGGAGATAGACAAGAAATGAGTGCTACATTTGTGGATGAAATTATTATGAAAATCAACTTGATTAAAGAAAGATTGAAAGCTGCATAAGATCGACAACATAAATATTACAATCAGAAGCACATATTTGTTGAATTTCAGATTGGTGACTTTGTGTATGTCAAAGTCAGTCCGATGAAAGGAGTCAGCAGATTTGGAAGAGTGAGTAAACTCAGTCTAAGATATGTTGGACCTTTTGAAATCCTTGAAAGGATTGGTAAGTTGGCTTACAGACTGTTATTATCTGATCAGATGTCTGATGTGCATAATATTTTTCACGTATCTACTTTGAGAAAGTGGATATCTGATTCTGAAAAGAAATTGTCTGCTGATGAAGTGGAGATTTAGGAGAATATGAGGTATGAAGAAGAACCTGAGTTGATTTTGGCTTATAATGTTCGTAAGTTAAGAAGTAAATAAATAACTATGATTAAAGTTCAGTGGAAGCACCGAATAGCACGAGAAGCGACTTGGAAGAAGGAGTCGGACATGAGGCAAGCATATTTGTATCTTTTCTGATTGAGTTTTGGTTTGGCAATGTCGAGTACGTCATTTTTCTGAAGTTGGGGAGATTGTAAAGACCATTTTCCTCCCAGGTTCGTCCGGACGAAGTTGGATCGTCCGGGATGATCGGTACAAGTTGTGCAGGAAAACGTTTCTGGCTGCATGGTTCATCTGAACGAAATTTGGATCGTCTGGACGAAAATTTTTCAGAGGAGAAAGTCATCAGGGACGCTAATTAATTTCGTCTGGATGAAATTTGTCTATAGCCCAAATCGTCCCGGGACGAAGTTGCGATCGTCTGGGACGATCAGTCTGGATATTTATAGGAATGAGATTTTTTGGAAAGAGAAAGGACGTCCAAGAGAGAGAAAAATGAAGGAAAAGAGGATTTTTGGGCGACTCCGGTCCGTTTTCGTTCGTTACTGTAGTTAGAGAAGTTGACCGACTCGAGGTAAGACACATTCCGCCTTTCTCAATTTTCAGAAACTTGAATTTTGATGACTTTTCTGTTCCGAATTTTTTTTCTGTTAGCGAATTTCTGGTATTATTTTCTTCTGACAAAAGTTTTACCACATAACTTTTGGTACGTTTCTGAGATGATAATTGTGCACGTTTTGAGTATTTTCTAGAAGATTTTTATTGGATATTTTGAATTCTGCGGTGTTTTAATTGAACTGCAAATTATCAGGATGTTGAAAAATATTTTAACAGTACAATGAAAGTCTTATAATACTGTTGTGGATGTTTTGTGGTAATTTGGTAAATTTCTGAATTTGTGAATTTTGTGTAAATTCTGTATACTGCCGTTATGCCGCTGGTTTTTCGTACGAATTCTGCTTTTGTCCTAAATTGTATATTGAATGAATTGATCATTTGTATGCTATCAGAAGGGAGTTATAAGGGGCCGGAATCCTTTGTGATTCCGATGTCTGGGACCAGAAATTTGAAAATCTGATATGAGCTCTGAAATCTGAAAATAAGTTCTGTTCCGGAATTCTGAATATCTGTTCTGTCCTGTTCTGGTGCTATAAGCACAAAGAGAGGCATAACGGGCCAGAATCTGTTGAGATTTTGTCAGTGTCTGGGAAGGGAGGCATAAGGGGCCAAAATCCGTTGAGATTCTATCAGGGTCAGGGAATCTGATGTTATCTGAAATCTGATGTTTGATATCTGATAATCTGTGCTGTGACTTATTTGATCTGTTTTATGAATTATCTGATTAAAATTATCTGATATGAATATGATTTTATCTAATTTCTGATTTCTGTATGATTCTGGTTATTCTGTATGATTCTGTCTGCTCTGTGACTTGAAAGCTTAATGATATCTGTTATGAACTCTGATTTGAATTGACTTCAATTTTCTGGATCCTTAAGTTAATTTGCTAATTTTTGATTGATCAAGTTTCTGTTCTGTCTATTCTATGATTTTCGTACGGCTATTTTCTGATGTGTATTTCTGATGATTTTGATTGGTGAGTGATGTCTTGCTGAGCTGTTAGCTCATCCTTGTTTTCTGCGTGGTTTTTAGGTTCTGGGAAAGGGAAGGAGGTCTTGGACTAGATGTTTTGAGTCTAATCTGTGATTAGGTACTTGATACTTTTGATTTTTGTGCAGTCATGACTTTTCTGTTCTGTTCTTTTTGTCTAAAGCCATGGACTGTATTGTATATGTTTATTTTGAGGTAAGAAAAGATAGATGAACCATTTTGCATTCGGATGTTTATAGTAGCTCTATGTTTTTCTGTCTGTTTAATACTTGGAAGAAAGTCTGAAACAAATTCCAAAGCTAGATCCTGGATTTTAGAAAGTTCCGTCGCGGCCCGATGCGAGCGGGATCCGTCCAGGTCGGGTTGGGTCGTGACATATAAAATCTTCAGATTTTAGTACTAAAAAAAATTAGTTTAAATATTTTATATTAAGTTATGCAAGATCTCTATCATCAAGGGTCCATTCAATAAATGGAAGTTCAGTTTTGATGCCATTGATTTTACGTGTTAGTGCAGATAACCTTCTTTTATAAGTATCCACATGCAATAATCTATAGATTGCAAAAAGGTGGACATACGAGTTTTCCAGAAATCAAATAGTATATTATCAAATAAGGGTGGTTGAGTAATGGAATACCCTTTCGTTGTGTTTATATTTCCAAAGTTAGTCAGAGATCAAAATTTAAAAGTTTTTTAAAACTCAATTTTATGAATCTTGCTCTATACCACTTGAAAGTTCAATAGGGTTGTTAAGCCCTTATGAATGAGCCCAAACCTAACCAAGAAAGGGGGGGGGGGGGGGGGGGGGGGGGTAAATTGATAGTTTTAAAATTCTTAAACAAAAAAAATATTTTTTGAAATCCTTTTTTAATATTTTAAAATAAATACAATCAACCACATAAATTAAAATGCAGAAAATAAAGTACATGAATAAATAGAAGAAACACACCATATTTTATAGTGGTTTAAATAATTTGACCTATATCCACTTGCTAGAGCCTTTCTCTAAGGTATTGCACTAAAACCATAATGACTATTCCTTTTCTCCCCAGCAGGCGAAGAAGCCTTTATAAAATCCTTTTCACTGACTCAGAGGAGGCAGAGAGCCCAGACTCTTTTTGTTTCCTCCTGAAGAAGGCATAGAACTCCAATTCTTTTTGCTTCCTCCTGAAGTAGGCATAGAACCTTGATATAGTGTTGATGAATACCTCCCTAGAGCCACATAGGAACTAGAGATGACAATTAGAGAAGATGACTTGAATCCTTACTTAGAGCAACCTTTAGGAACGCCTCACAAACTCCCTCTCACAAGATCCTCTCTCTCTCTCTCTCTCCTTCTCTAAGCTCTCTCAGGTCAAGACAACAATAAAAGATACTCTCATTAACAAATAAGATATCTTATAAAGAATGCCTTAAAAATTATCATAATTTGCAACTTTCCATCAAAGATCATCAAAGATGATCAATAAATCATCCTATACAATCAATGTATTTCAGTCCTCTAACCAGGACCATCTGGGTGTTTTATATGATTAAAACACATTATTTGTTCTTATCATCTAGGATGACTGGAACATCATCCTATATGATTAGTTCAAAATTATATATATCATCCAACAAATAGTTCAAGACATCTAGGAGATACATATTGGATGATGAAGAAAAATAACTTATCATTCCGGATGATACTTAGATCGTCTTGTATGATTAATTCAAAATCAGTGATTTTTATCCATCAGATAGTTTAGGTTATTCAGGAGATACATCTGGATGATGAAGAATTATAATTGATCATCCAACGAATAGTTCAAGACGTCTAAGTAATTCAGGAGAAGACTAAGGTTTTTCTTACTAATTATCTAGGATGATCATGTGATCGTCTAGGATGAAATGATCGATCAATCTAACTTTAATTACTTTCCTTAATCTCCTAACTAATTTGGGAATGATTGTAATGAATCATCCAGGATGATATGTGATCATTCTATATGTTTAGAATAAAATTCTAAAAAATAAAATCTTGCCTAAATAAGTTTGACGGCTGAGTATTTCTTATTTAACATATTGTCTAGGACGATGGGAGTATCATCAAGGACAATTTACTTAAGCATGTTTATATGACCTAGAAGCCCTAATTAGGGTTTTTATTTTTGGCTGATCATCCAGGATGATATATAATTGTCCTGTACAATATGATAAAAAATTAATAAAAAAAAACTCTAACTCACTAAATTTCTCTCCCTGTGTGTGTGCAAGGTTACTTAGCTTTAGGATCCACCAAAGTATATTTTACTCAATAAAAGGTAAAAATGCATTGAAATAGAAATTACAGACTGACTCAATCCTAATCTACATGATCTTAAGCTGATTGACATTCCACCAACCTTATGGGCCTAATAGGTTAGTGAGCTGAGCACATAAAATAGATATACATGAATGGCAGTAGTCAAGAAATAATAATATTTTTTATCATCAAAATCACAGTACTTGGGAACAGATAATCAACACTTTTCATCACTCTATATTTTGTAATTAATTATTTTCAAATAAAAATTTCTTCTATACCATAATAAGCAACCACACCACTCTCATCAGTACCCTTTTGCTCTACGTACACCACATTTTTTTCCAAATGTACCCCAACTATTTAACCCTCTTGTGCTCCTCAACATTCTAGTATAACTATTACAAATATGATTGAAAGAAGTGTCTAAGATATGCATAACTTTTCATTAGTAATAGTGATTTTTTTCTACTATTATTTTATTTTTAGTTCAAGGTCTATATGAATATTCAAGATGAGATGTGTTAGATGTATAACAGGATGTTACTAGAATGAAAAACACTAAGAAATGAATTTATTAAGGGAGTTGAATATTTTATTCATATGGCATGACAACTACCTTCGTTTAAGTCAAATGGAATATTCATATCTCCATACTTGAAGCACAAAAATCAAGCTTATCTTAAACATGATGAGGTTATGCTTGATTTATATCATAGGATATTTTTCTATGGATATTAGTTTTGGACCTCACATGGAGAGTATGAGCCAAATACAGACACTCATTGTAGTTCCTCCACAGCTTCAGGAATTGTATAGGAAGATCAAATTAATAGAACATTTTATGGACTTATTTTTAATACAATAGGTCTAAATTTAAGAGGACACATAGATGAGTCACCTAACAAAGAAATGCAAAAATTCTATGAATTACAACGTGTTGCTAAAAAATTTTTTTTTCCCAAATCTGAAAGAACAACAAAAATAGAAGGAAGTTTTATATTCTTGGTTATTTTAATTACCAATTTTTCCCTGACTTCAACTATTGTATACATCGATAAGCTCTGCATTTCATATAAGATTTCATAAGGAGAAGTTAGCTCACAATGGCGTTCTTTATCATCCATCAAATATTGAAGCATAGAAGCACTTCAATCAAACATATCCTTCATACTTATCTTGGAAGAAAATTCCTCAAGAGACTAGAGATATATATATTGTTCAAAAAATTTCATGTAAATAATTATGATATTTTTTAACAAGGTTAAATAATTTCATATTAATATCTTTGATTCTGATAATGTTTAACATAAAGACTTTAAGTTGTTTCCTAAATATGAGATGAGGATTATAAGTATTTCAAAAAAGTAAGGCTCCATCCGATTGAGGGATATGTTCACTAACATTAAAAAGTCTGGCGAGTGCCCCTTATGGCTTGGAGAGGGTGTATGGGGTGACCTCATTAGATCTTGGGCCACCCTTGAGTTCATTAAGAAGAGATAGCATAATAAACAAAATACATCATCGGACTATGGGGGTTTAGGACGCTCACTCCGTACTAGTGGTTTTGTGCCTCACACTGAGCATAGACAAAAACTGGTAAATGATTCCTCTTATTACACTTATATGCTTATTGTTTTAACTATGTTTTCTTGTAGAAAGAGACACTTCGTCAAGAGCCAACACCATTAGAGATGCTTACACGAACACACCAACGCTAAGTTTATCACCAGTGGATTGATCAGAAGGAAAAGAAAGCTCATGTAGTATCACATATTCGTAGTTCTCATAAACAATATGCAAAATTAATGAATTTTTATGGACTACAACTCTTGCATGATGATTTATACGAATTCGGGAGAGTTAGTCTTCTACTACTAAGGGATCATCATCAGGATCAATGTATTATTCCGAGTACCACACATGGTAATAAGCAGTTGGAGGGAGGCAAAAGGGGATGGTGTATGGATTAAGTTCCCATGCATATGCATATGAAAAAAACTCATCCGCCTCATCATCATTTGGTGATAATGGAATTGAGGAGATTGTCAACCAAAGGGTGGTTGCTCTCACTAAGGAGATATAGAAGATGAGATAAATATAGGAAAATATACTTACACAATAATCTGAGAGGCTGATATAATAATTAGATATGCAGGCAGAGTTGCGATCATACAAAAGCCTAAATCAAAAGAAGTAGGGTCAGAATCATGAGCTAGAGTCTGAGGTGAGCGAAGAGGCTGAAGATGTTTACAATAGTTTTTTACATCTACTGGATACCATTTTTAGCTTTTTTTTAAGTTGTTAATATTTTTTGGAGAACTTATTTTGGATGTGTGTAATGATAACACTGTTGTGATATTTGTGTTTGTGAATTGAACAATTTATGTTTACAATAATAATATTTGAATGTGTCATATTTATGTTTTGAATGGTTTTGTCTATGATATTATTAGCTTTGGTCTATCCTATTTAAATGTTTGTTATAATATATCTGCATAAATTATTGAAGCATGTACAATATAAATTGTTTCATTGAAACAATGAAGGGTTGCAATTTTTTTTTAGGATGATACAAGTTTTCGACGAATTTTCGATAAAAATTTCATCAGAAATCCTCGATACGAAATGAGAATTTGGGGATAAAAATTTCCTGTGGGAATTCAACCCTATTATGTCGCTTTTGACGTTGCTATCTTTGGCCTTTATCTGTCGAAATCCGTCAGAAAAAATTCTGAAGGGAAAAAAATTCGTCTGAATAAATTTTCCTGTGTGCGATTTTTCGACAGAATTTTTCTCATCTGAAATAGGGTGATTTCCAATGAAAACATCTATTGAAAAAGTGTAATTTTCCTATAGTGAGATCTGCATATACTTGTAATAGATGAATTAAAAATCTTATAGAAAAGGCGTGGTTATATATCTTATTTTCCAAAAAATAAAAAGATGAAAATTGTGCTTATGTGGATGATTTGTACTTTTTAGCATATGTTATGCTCTTAATATGGTATAGTGCAAAATGTTATTAAGGCTTCATTTGGGACAGCTTTCTTACTGTTTTCTAAAATAATTTTTTAGAAAAATAATTTCTAATTCAAGAAATTTTTGTACTAGCAAGTTGTTTAGAAAGCAACAAAAAAGGTATCCCAAACGAAGCCTAAGTCTCTTATATCAACATATTTTATGCTCTCAATAATGCTATTTATCATTAGTGGACCATAGAAGAATTTTTTGGGATGTAACATACTCATTGATGAACATAAATTTTTTTTTTTACAATATATTTAATAATATGATTAGTATAGAAAGTAAAACAAATGAGATATTGAAAGTAAGGATGAATCAAAAGGAGTGTTATAGAAGGAGAGGCTTTGACCTATGAGAATTGAAAGAAAAAATATCTTAAAGCTTAAAGCTAAATATATTAAATAATACTAAAAAATTATTGAAATTTTGTAACTTCGTGATCACGAGGACCATTAAACATAGTAAAAATAAGTTCAATTTTTTTTGTTTATAAATAGATTCAAATTTCATGCAAGTTTATGAAGCCAAGGTAGAAAAATAGACAACAATGATGTATGTATAAAAGAAACATACATATTGAAAATAAATATGACTATTATAGAATTCCCCATGAAATAATACAATTATAATATCTAGAAAAGCATGCCAAATGACCACTTCTCTTTATTTATGTTGATCATTTTACTCTAGTGCAACAAACAGTTCATAAGTACTATGCTAAGTTTCATAGAAGATTAAGAGATGAATTAGTATGATCGGTAGTAATTAAAACTAAGGCTACATTTTGGGATAACTTTCTTACTGCTTTTTAAAACATCTTTTAAAAAGCTATTTTAAAAAAGCAATAGGAAAGCTGTCACAAACGAAGCCTAAACAAAAATATAGAATTGATGATAAACATGTAATAGATATTGCCATAAAGTAGAAGAGATGTATTAATCGATTATGAAAGTCTGTAGATTGGGAAGATTCTTTTTACCATGTTCCTTTGCCTTTGACGCAAGTCAGTCTTTTCCATACATCATTTGTCTTCTCTTTGTGATCACCTTATTATCTGATAAATCATATTGTAATATTCCTTTTTTTCTGGCTATTTTTTTTTACCACAAATTACAACATTTTTTTTTTTTGGTTAAAACCCACCTACGGGCCTACGTGTTAATATCGGGAAAAAGATACAGAGTCCTTAAAGGGAACTCTAGCTCACTACTGCTCCACGGAGCTACAAACAAAATCAAAAAGAAACCTAAGAGCCGGAGTTCCCTACTACTCAAAAATACAATAGAATCTAGCAACATTCTAAGAAACAAAAAACAAAGAGAGAAAAAATACACTTTCATCGAAAGCCTACGATCAGCACGCGTATCCTTGCCAAAATGAGCGCGGAGCTCCAAAAACCTGAAAAACAGGCCTGCAGGGATACTAGAGCAAAAATTAAATAGACAAACAGAGTAAAAATACCCAAAAAGGATCATTAAGCTGTAAATGCTCCCAGGAATGTAAAAAACCCACAAGATACAGTACTCAATATTGTTATAACCAATAAAATACCTGATACCGAAAGAGCAAATCCAAGAAGTCAAGGGAATGCATACAAAAAGATGAGAATAATTTAAAATGCTCCAAAACCAATAGTTGCTGTTGAATTTCACCTTACAGCCCCAAGTAAACAAACAATCAACGTTAGAAGTAGCAACCGCCAGAATCACCAACAGCTGCACAATAACAAGCAGCGAACTCCCCACCACCACCACCAGCAAATTAAACAAATGAAAAAACAAAACCCGCAAAATTCTCATACCCATAAAACCAAACATAATAACATCAGAGATCCACTCCAGCAACCTGGAACCAAACCAACTAGTTAACCCCCCATGAAGAAGATCAACTAGAGGATTGAAATTCATCCCATAAACCCACCACATCAGAGCATTAATCAGACATTCCCAATCCATAGCCGAGAAAGATGCAGGAAACAAATAAGAAAGCAGCCAACAAAAGAAATCTAAAAGAATAACATAATTACACAAATCAGAGACAACCAACAGCTTAAGAAAAAAATAGAAATCCCCAGCACAAATACAAACCCAAAAGGAGAAACCCCAGATACCAACACAAAGCCATAAACAACCAGCACAGCTAGCACATTTAGTCATTGACATAGGGAAGACCACATTTGTCAAGATAGAGTAAACCTTTAAGGAACGGAGGAATAGAATTTGGACTATAATCAGTGAAACCATCCAAATTGCACCCCCAGTCAGCCAACCAACAAGCCGCAGAGTTACCAGTTCTACCCACCTGATAAATCTTATACTTAAATTGATGCAGCACAGTCTTAATGTCCCGTAAAACATAAAAATCATTTGGAGAATAACCAACAGCCAATAGCTCACACAAAGGAGCTAAACCATCACTAGTATGCACCTCAATATATAAGTTAAGAATATTCAACGAACTGCATAAATTTAAACCATAAAGAATAGTCTTAAGCAGATTAGACTGTTGATGCCCAGGAGTAAAATTACCCGCATAGGCAACCACCAGATCACCCAAAGAGTCCCTGAGAAGACCCCCCCCCCCCCCCCATTCTTACCATTCACATTAATCACAGCAACATTTAGTTTACAAAAAGTAGGAGGAGGTTTATTCCAATAATCAACAGTGATCATCGAACTAGGTTTTCCCAACTAAATCCCTAAATAATTAGCAACAGAATAGCACTTATGGAAGCTTTTATCATTAATAAGATTACCAGCCATCAAAGCAAAAGTCTTCTCTTTCACCTTCGCAATAACATTAATATGATTCATTTTAATACCCTTAAAAATAGAATTGTTCCTTTCAAGCCAAAGAAACCACATAATAAGAGAATGAATGATATTACGAATATGACCTTTAACAGGAATAAACCACAAATTGAGTAAATTACGAATAGTATAATGACTATTAAAACAATGCAGGTTGAAAATGTCGTCAAAGAAAGTCCAAGTTCTAATGGCAACAGGACCTGAAATAAAAACATGATGTAAATTCTCTATATGGAGGCAACATTGACATTTAGAAGCTAAACTGAAGCCTTTAGTAACCAACCTATCCTCCGTAGGGATGAATTTATTTAAAAGTCTTCAAATGAAGACAGAAACCGTGGAGGGAAAACTTTTGTGCCAAATCATATTAAAGATTTTATCATTATTACCTTGTTTCCTGAAATGATTCCAAGCCTTCTTAATGTAAAAACCACCATCATTTGAAAGGTTACTAAGAATAGTATCTTTAACCGAGATATCAATAGGAACCATTAAGATACAATTAATAATATCCTCAGGAAGAAGACTAGAAAGCTTATCATGATCCCAAGCATTATTAGTAAAGAAATCATTAACTTTACTAAAGGCATTAGAAGAAAAATTTAAAGCAGAGTCAATGGCCCCATTTTCCAGCCAGTTATCTTGCCAGAAAAAGATGTTACCTTCCCCAAGGCCCCAAGAAACAGTAGGTTCCACCTCCCACTTAACTTTACAAAGCCTTTTCCACACTTTAGAATCCCCCTGTTTGGAGACAATAGTAGTAGGATGCCCACCAGAACAGTACTTAGAATGCATAAATTTGGCCCAAAGTTTCTCTTTAGAACGAAAAATAAACCAAAGTTTGTAAGAGAAAGCCTTAGCAAGATCATAAAGGTCTTTGCATCCAAGACCACCTTCATTAAAAACATTACAACACTTGTTCCAGGAAGCCCAATAAATTTTAGAATTAGTAGAAGTACCTTTCCAGAAGAACTTATTAATAATTTTGTGAATTCTATCGCAAACCTCTTTGGTGGGAGAAATGGTTTGGAACATGTAAACAGGTAAAGCACAAAGAACACTTTTAATAAGAGTTAACCTACCACCAAAACTCAAAAAATTAGAATTCCAAGATAAGATTTTATTTTGAATAGATGAAATAAGATCATCAAAAAGAAAAGTCTGTCTTCTACCTCTAAAAAGGGGGACCCCCAAATACTTAATAGGCATTTTAGAAATAGTAAAGCCAGAAGTATGGTTAATAGCTAAAATCCTCGTATTCGAAATGTTTTTAGAAGCAATAAAACAACATTTATGCTTACTAAAATAAAGCCCACTGACTAATTCAAAAACATTTAAAAAATCCAACAATTTTTTAATTCTGTTAATAGTAGCATTAGTGAAAACAATGAAATCATCCACAAAACAAAGGTGAGAAACATGAAAACCTTTCAAAGTTTTATAGTAAAGGCCTGGGTTATGCTCAAATAAATTGGAAATCCCTCTAGATAGAAAATCAGCCGCAATTATAAAAAGGCCAGGAGAAATAGGATCCCCCTGCCTTAATCCATTAGAGGACTTGAAGAAACCATGTCTCGCACCATTCAGAATAATGGAAAAATGAATATTCTCAATACAGTTCTTGATAAGATGAATAAAAGAGGAATTGAAACCAAAAAGATCAAGCATGTAATAAATGAAGTCCCAATTAATATTATCATAAGCTTTTGCGATATCAAGTTTCATAATAATATTACCCCCTCTAGTCTTAACATCCAGATCTTGAGTTAATTCATTGGCAAGAAGAATATTCTCAGTGATAGCCCGCCCTTTCACAAAACCCGTTTGGTAAGGAGAAATAATTTTAGGCAACAAAAAAGAAAGGCGATCAGAAATAATTTTGGAAACCAACTTATTGAAAAAAGTACATAGACTAATCGGCCGTAAATCATTCCAATTTTGAACATTGTTATTTTTAGGAATAAGAACTAAAGAGGTAGAAGAGAAAAACTTAGGGTAAGGATTACCCTTAAAAAAATCCAACACAACCGAATAAGTATCATTCATAATGATCTTCCAACACTTTTGAAAGAAAAGGGTCGTATAACCATCAGGGCCAGCCACAGATTCAGAATTCATAGAATCCAGCTTGTTCTTCACCTCCTCAACAGAAGGGAGAGAACAAAGGAACAAATTATCCTCAGTAGAAATAACTTTTGGAATAAAAGAAGCATTAGTAGGAAGTAAAGGAGTAAAATTTTTATTAAAAAGATCATTAAAGTATTGAACAGCTAAAGAAGCAATCTCACCCTGATCATTAGCAAAAGAGCCATCCCCTCTTTGAATGTTATTAATATTGTTCTTCATCCTTTTTCTTTTCGTTAAAGCATGAAAATACTTAGTATTACTATCCCCCTCTACCAGATGTTTAGCAGCAGATTTCTGTTTCCAATAAATCTCTTCTTGCACTTGAAGACAAACAAGATCATTCTTAGATTGCTGAAGCTTAGACAAAAGACTATCAGAAGGATCATTCTGCCAAGCAATTTCATTTAAAAGCACACATTTTTCAGCCATAGAAATGTTAGAAAAAAGATTCTTAAAAACATTGTGATTCCACCAATTTAAAACTTGCTTAAGCCGCTTAAGTTTAAACCATAATCTACTCATGCCAACAGCAGAATTATCAGAATGAAGAGGCGCATTCCAGTTTTGATCCACAATATCAAAGAAAGAACTGTTCATTAACCACATATTTTGAAATCTAAAAGTATGGTTAGCATAAGTAGGGGAATTCTTAATATTAATCAGCAGTGGAGAATGGTCAGAAAGGGTTCTACTAAGATGATGAATAGTAGTAACGTTATTCTCATTGATCCAAGCTTCATTGAACAGAACACGATCCAATCTTTGCCATAAATGACCTCTATTCCAGGTAAACTGATTTCCCACAAAGCCAAGATCAATAAAATTAGAAGACATAATCATATTATTAAAATCAGCCATGGAACGAGAAGAAGGAGGAGCACCTCCCCTTCTTTCAGACGAGTTAGAGATAGTATTAAAATCTCCACCCACCAACCAAGGGTGTTGACAAACATAATAAAAATTCTTAATTTGTTCCCATAGAGCTTTTCTAGTATAAAGAGAAGACGCAGCATACACAAATGAAGCACAGCAATGAAAATTAAAAACCTCAATATTACAATGCAAAACCTGAGAGAAATCTCCAATGACTTCAATTTTAATATTATCCTTCCACATAACCCAAATTTTATTAGACATATTAGAAATGGCATGCTTAAAACCAAGATAAGAAGAAATAGAAACCAATTTAGAAGAAGAAACAAATGGTTCCAATAAAACAAGAATTGAAATATTATGAATACGGCATAAATTCTTAACACGATTCCTAGAGGAAAGGCAACCAATACCCCTAACATTCCAAATAATGGTGTTAAACATAAAGATGAGTATTAATGAGAAGTATTTGAACGAGTATTACGAACATTAGACCTTGCTGGTTGTATAGTAACATGCTTAGGCTTACGCCCCTTTTTGCTTTGAAATTTAATAAAACTAGTATCATGATCATCTTTAGGAAAACATCTAGCTTCCATATTCATATCCTCAGAATCAGAAAGTGCATCACTAGCATAATTAGAAGGAGAGTTAGAATTACCACCAATACCGTTTACTTTTTGTTGACCTCATTTTTGTATGAGGTCACTTAGACTACTCTTGATCCTTAATTTAATTTCCAAATCAATTCAAAACTCTAGAATCTTTCTAGAATCTCGACCTTAGGATCTATTTTAGGTCCTAGGATCCTTCTAGACTTCAGACCTTAGGATCCATTCTAGATCTCAGGACCTTTCTAGAAGTTAGACTTTGGGATCTATTTAGATCACAAGTCAATCCAGACTTTTATTTGATCAAATGTAGAGCCCAATTTAAAATCTAGAATTTCATATCAAAATTCAAGGTCCAAGGGTTTTGTCCTAAAGGCCTTTTCCGTTGAATTTTCAAACACTTTGAAACCTAGTCAAATGACTTCCGATTCAGAGTCTGTCAGTTGCATACTGATGGGACATGTCTCTGGAGGCAACCCTCCAAATTTGAGCCCATTCCGAGGTCTTTAACCTCAAAAACTTAATTGAAACTCAAAGGCTGTAAAACCTTCAAATATTTACAGCCTATGCCACTGGATCTGTCACTTTGAAGATTCTGACCTTAGAGCCTTCACCAAAGCCTCTAGTCACTTCCAGACCTTTAATTTTAATATGTTGAACATTAAACTGTATTTTTCTGGACTCACTTTGACCCCCCAGTTGACCAGGGGTCAAAATGACCAAAATACCCCTATGGGGCTCAAATGTTGATTTTCAACCAAATGAACTCCGAATTGAATGCAACCACCTCCAACAAGTTTCAAATGTCATTTCAAATGTTTTGAACCTATTCCCAACCTCTGGGTCAACCTGGTTGACCAAGTCAACAGGTTTGACCCAAGAGGCCCTTTAAGGGTCCAAACATGTGTTTTGACCCAAATGACCTTTCTAGGCCATCCAACCATTTCCATTAGTCTTGAAATGCCATTTGAAACCTGTTCGACCCAAACCCAGACCCTGGGCCAACCTAGTTGACCAAGTCAACCTAGGTTGACCAAACAAGCCCTTAAGGGTCAAAACAGGCATTTTGACCAAATTGACCCCTCAAGACCTTGGGACCACCTCCAATGGTCTCCAAATGTCATTTCAAATTTGTTGATCCCATTTCCAGGCCTTGGGTCAACCTGGTTGACCAAGTCAACCTAGTTGACCCAAATGGCCCTTTAAGGGTCCAAATAGGTGTTTTTGACCTAAATGACCTATTTAAGCTATAGAATCACTTCCATTGATTTTAAAAAGTCATTTCAAACTTGTTGAGCCTGATCTCTGACCCTGAGCCTAGCTGGTTGACCAAGTCAACCAATTTTGGCTTAAGGGCCCATTTAGGGCCTATTAAAGCCCTTTTGACTCAATTGACCCATTTAAACCATGGAATTACTTCTACCAGACTCTAAATACCTTTTCAAACCTGTCCAGACCAGACTCGCACCTTGGTTCAACCTGGTTGACCCAGTCAACCTAGGTTGACCAAAATCAACCTTTAAGCCCTTTTTTTTTTTAAAATTAAATTTCAGATGCATTTAAATCTTGGGCAAATCCTATCCAAGGTATTTTAATTAATCCTTCAAGTGACCCTAGCAGCCACATCACCTATTGTTGACCAGTTGACTGGTCAACATGGTCAACAAATCTATTTAAGAGGTTTAAATGCCCAAATGGCTTGATCCAAGCTAGCCCAATCCCTACCAAACCACTATAGACCCTCTTTGAGGTCACTCCTTGCCAACTCAGCTGACACCTCATTCATGGTTGACTGATTGACCAGTCAAACAGTCAACATGAGGCTTTAGAAGGGCTAAGGGTGATTAAATAAATCCTTTGAGCTAATCCACTTAATCCAAAGTTATTGAGTCAGGTCTAGAAGCTTCCTAGGACCCATTCCAGCCCTTTGATCCTAATCAAACAGCCCTTGTCACTCCCATGTGCTCACAAGGGACAAAACACCCTTTCCACATAGGATGTCCTCTCTATGTCCTTGGTTGCTGCTCCCACCTACTCCCTGGATAGGTGGCAGCCATCTGGAAGCTCATTCAGTAAATCCCAACCCTCCATTCAATCTGGAAGGGATTGAATAGGGCAAAAGGCTCAAATGAAGGGTGATTCATGCCCTAGCACTCTCTCTCCCATCCAAGGCTCCTCCAGACGAACTCTCAGTCTTTCTGAGTTCTCTCTAGCTCCTCCCTCATTTCCCCACTTAAACCCCGACGTTCAAAGCCGCCTCCGGCGATCTTCCGGCGAGATCAACACTCAATCCGTCCAAGGCTCGTTCAAGGCGATTCGTGGCGTATCGGAGCTTGGATTCAACTAGGAACTTAATCGTGGACAGTCTACAAGCTCAGAGAATCCAAAAGCGGTTTAATCCGTCCGTTAAATCGATGTAAAACTCTAACCCTAGTCTAAGACACTTAGGCTAAATAGCTTTTGATTCAATGCATTTAATGACGCATGGTTAGTTCCCCTTTATTTCTGTTCATTCAGAGAGTCTATATTTAAAATTTCGTCAAGTTTCGCTAACCGGATCGAACGAACGAGCCAAAAAACGCCTTCTAGGGTGCTCTCACGGCTCAGTCCAGGCGCGTCATTTCTGAACCGTTGGTCGCTTGATCAACGGTTCCGATCGAGCCGCTCCGCGCGTTGATCAGACCGTGTACTCAAATCAGCGCTCGGTTTCTTGGCTCGGCCGCATCTGGGCCGTCCGTTTGAAATCGCGGGATCAAGATCTCACCGCTTGATCTTCCCTCATAAGATCAAGCCGCGGGATCTAATCTCGGCCTTTGATCCTAACCCGCGATTGATCCAACGGCGGGTGAGATCTGCTGACCTGGATTAGTGAAAACGCGTCGACCCACGCGCTTTCTCAATCGGCAATCATTGCCCGCCGCCGCTGTCTGTTTTGGACGAAACAAAAGTCGCCGCGTGTCCCCCGCCGCCGCCGCGGTTTGATCCCGCGAACCGGAGCATGACACGTGTCCCGCAGCGCCGACTTTTAATTAAAACGATTTAATTAAAATTTAAAATCATTTTTAGCCCAGATTTCTTTTAAAAAAATTATAGAAAATTAATTTTAAATCCAAAAATTAAGTATTATATATCAAAATTTTCAGAATTTTAAGGCCTTTCTAATAAAATTAAAATTACCTTAAGGTGCCTAATATATTTTAAATAATTTAAAAACATTTGAAAATTAATATTTTAATTATTTAATTGATTAAAATAAATATAAATATTTCCAAGATTTTAATAAAAAAATTTAGTTCTCTTTTTAATTTTAGAGCATGTCCTTAGATTTATTTTGGTAAATTTTGACATTAATTTGAATTATTTTCATATCTTAATATTTAATTAATATTTAATATTATACTAATTATTCTAAAATTCAAAATTATTTTTCAAATAACCCTAGATCAGTGGACTTCTTAACTCTTTAAGACTTATCTTAATAATATCTTTAATGATTTTACTTTAAAATATACTCTTATATATATTTAGATATTTATATATTTTAAAAAAATATATATATATATTTTAAGACTATATGTATATCAAAAGCTTTAACTATTTGAGAGGCCCCTTTGAAAGTTTAAGTGTAGATGGATTATGTTTGAATGGAAATTATGGAGGTTGAGTAGTGCATAGTTGTATTTTGACTATTCACTAATCAAGATTTTAGTTAAATTAATTTTGATAGTTTTTGGCATGCTAAAGTTATACACACACCACGTAGTCTAGGCTCTCCTAGATCTAAGGATTTGTTTGATTGTGTGTTTGCTTATATGTTAAGTTCAAGGGTTAGCAAAAACATTGATTTGAACCCATCAAACCTAGTGTCATTAAGGACAATAATTAAGGACCCTTGCTAGAAAATTTAGAACATTTCTAATAATTAGGATTCACTTCTACTTGAGTTGAAACTTCAAACACTTGAACTTAGTGACATGTACAGCCACTAGGAAAATTTTCACTGAATTTGGAAATCATTAAGGCCCATAATTAATTTTCTAAGTCTTAAACCCTTAATTAACCCTTAAAACTTCAAGAAAATGTAATAAATTCATTTTAAATCCAAAAAATGTGTATAACCCCTCTAACTGACCAGTTTTGAATCCTCAACCCATGAAAAATTAAACTAAAATTATTTGACAGCAATTTAAACCTTAATCTAATTTTAATTGAAAATCACTATTTTAATTAATATAATTAATTAATAATTATTAAAAATTCCAAAAACATCCTAAACACTTGGAAATCTCTCCTTAGGTCATTCCTGACCTTTGGAGATAATTTCAAGGAGTTAGGAGCTCATTTGGAGCAAAATCACAAAATGGCCCTCTAATTAAGTAATTTCAAAAATTCATTAAATACCCAAACTTCAAAGCTTCATAACTAATTCTAAAAAAATCCAAATCACCCAAACTCACTTGCATTCAACTCAAAATAACTCCTAGTATTTATTAAAAATATTAAATTCCAGAAATTTGTAATATTTCAAAAAGTCAACAAATCGGTCAACTCTAGGTCAAAACTAGTTCAGAACTTCAAACCTTTGTAATAAAATATAGAAAAATCCGATTTTAACGTACTTACCTTCTAACTGATCGTAGTAAGGTCTAGTATTTTAATAAAATACAAACATTCCAGAATTTGAGCTTAATCAAAAATTCAACTTTTGACCCTTTAATTATATGATTAAAATATTCAAAAATTCATAAAACTCAAAATTATTCTAAAATTCCAGAAAATCTTAACTTAATGTTTAAAACATTCAACAAACCTTTTAAAACACAATAACCATCCTAAAGATGAAGTTTATTGGCTGGACTACTCCGGGCTGCGGGGCTAAGTGTCCTAAGGAGGCTGGTTCCTCGAGCCTGGTGGCACAACGCCACGAATGGATTCCAAGGGGTGTTAAACCTTAAAAATAGATTAATTATTAATTATCTAACCTTTTAAAACTTCTAATTTAACTACATTAATTTGGTTTATCAGCTTGACTACTCCGGGCTGCGGGGCTACGTGTCCTAAGGAGGCTGGTTCCTCGAGCCTGGTGGCACAACGCCACGAATCGATTAATGGCAAACTTAAATTAATCAATTTTGAAAATCAGCGACCAAACATTTCTAATAAAATCCATCAACCCTTAACCCTTAATCAATCTAACTCACTTAATTATATCGGGTACCACTGGGTAACCCAGGCCTACGAGGCTATTAACTTAGCCCCAAGGAAGGTGAAATAAACTTCACGGCCTCGGTGTGAAACAAAGGTGATATCCAACAAATAATTAAATAAATCTTAAAATTAATCTTAAGCCATTAATATTTGAATTCAAACTTAAATCCCTTAAACCTTCCAACTAATCGAATTTTAGATAACTTTAACTAATAATCCTGATTAGGACACATCAAAACCACACGACCTACCTCACACACTTTAGATGGTTTGCTAGGATCACCGACTCTAGTTTTAGGATAGGCCGGTGTTTTACTTTCTGCAGTTGTGTGCCGAGTTTTCGAGTTTTTACTGCATGCTGTTTGCTAGTGTAGAATTGATGTGTTTATTTACTTATTGCCTGCATTCTGTGATTGATTGTACGTTAGATTTACCCCTAGGTTAGGAGCGAATTATACTTGTGCAATCTTATGCAGGTGGCCATGCTCATACAAGGAGCTGAAATTAAAGGGGGCAGTTAATAAAAAATGCATATATACTCTTTGCACAGGTACCTGCCGCGCTTAAGACCCCCTTTGAATAAAAGAGCATGGCCAAGTGTGGCTAAAAAAAATTGTATTTCAAATTTTCATATTATAACTGCTTGGGATTGAATATATAACTGTTGATTATTAGGATAACCTTGCAGGATCGAGTCTAGATTTTCTTATTTCTATTAATGTAAATTTAATTCATTTAAGGTTGTATTTATTTAAAATGGTTTGAGATTGGGATATAGATATCCAATTTGAATTCCAAAGAGGTGAAGACATCCCTAAAGGGGAGAGTCTTCTTCCATTTGGAATTCAAATTAGGATACTTTGCAAATATCCAAAGAGGAAAGATAACACCTCGATCAAGGGGGAGTTTCTTTCCATTTGGATATCCTGAACCGACGAATCAAGATGTTCGTGAGAAGATGAAGGATTGGACAACGAGAAGAATCCCAAGTCTCAAAATCATTTGATTTAGGATTAGAAATCCAGGTTGTAGTCAGTGGCGCCCGGCCACTTTAATTTATTGTAATTTTTGAGATGTAATAATGAGTGGCACTTGCCATATGGACATTCAATTTGATATATTTAATTGATTTATTTAATTGATTTCGCATTAGAACTCCTGCTTTTCTAGTTTTTTTACTTGCATGCCGTATTTGATTTGACCTGGAATTCGAATTTAGGCTCTTAGGGGTCTGTCAAAATTCTTCTACTTTAATTAAATAAAATTTTTAAGATAAGATAGAAACTCTAAACGGTCCTAAGAAGTAAGCTCGGACTCGCCGAGGGTTTTTCATGCATCCATATTGTACTTTCTCAACCTTGTTAGGCATCTCCCCGCCTGCGGGTTCTGGCAGACCACCTGGCCTATGAGGGTGCCGATCTGTCAAGGGGATGTTATGCAATCTCTAGGGAAAAACCTATTTTCTAAGCCAAAATTTTTAAACTGCTACATACAAATTTTGCATTCAATCGAGTCAATTAGCATGCATCGCATTAGCAACAAATTTAAAAGAGTCTAATATTTAATTGCATTACTTAGACATCGAATACCCAACATAAGTCTAAGGGGTCAATTAAGGATCTGCTCTAGATGTCGACCCCGTTCCTTTATACTTTTCTAAATAACGTCCCTACCACTCAACATTAAAAGACCGGACTCATAATTTTAAATCATATATGTGGTTTAGCTGGCTCCCCAATCCAGGCCGGGGTAAGACCAGATTCGCATTGCATTAGCTAGGTTTCGGGTCACTTTTTAGTACCCAATTTAGACTTAGGTTCTGAGGCCGGCTTGGGCCATAAGACCTCAATTTTCGGGAATTGAATCACAACTTTCTAATAAAATTGATCACTTAAACTAAACATCGCTTTCAATCAAATACAAGCCTAACAATTAGAATTAGTTGGAGTGTTTTCTGAAGTAATTCAGAATCTTAAAAACACTCCCTACTCCTCTTCCATTGACTTTGAAAATAACTGCTCAAATTTGAATCAATCCCTATTGAAAATTCTTATACTTTTTCTCCTTTGATATCGATCTTTGAAAATCTAAATGAAATTTACGCCGCTATTTTAATCGAGAGTTTTCGTAGGAAATTTTGATTTCCTACGATGTAATTAACTACGAGGGCTTGCGCTCGTAGGAGATTTAGTAACCCAGATCTAATTTTCAAAAATAAAAAAAAATATTTCAAAATCTCTAATTAATTATTTTTTTTGGGAAAATCCAATGATCATTATCATCATTTTTAGACGGTCAATAATGATTGATATCCTCTTTCTCCGGAGAGATATATCAGTTATTATTGTAATTCTAATTATGAAATTAATGATCTTCAATCTATATTAGCTTAGCCAAATACGAGATTAAATCTTATTTTGATCTTTCGAGGTCAAATACGATTCCTCTTGGATTTGACTACGATAATAAGGACAACGTTAAAGTTTTGTAATATGAACCAATTAGTGAATGATATCTTCACCCTTTTGAGATGATATATCATTTCTAATCCTGAGTTCTATTATAAAATCAGAATTTTAAATTTAATAATCCCAAAGATAATTAAATATTTTTCAAAATCTATATATACTTAAATATTATTTTTAATCAAAACAAAAATGGCGACTCCGCTGGGGATCTATCTCTCTCTCCATCTTTAATAGCGGTTTGAATTTTATTGAATCGGTAGTCTCAACTACCTTTCCCTCCGTTGACCCCTCTACCCATTTCTCCCTTGGGTGAGTGTGGTCAACTCAATTAAGACATGTTAAAAGAGAGGTGAGTGTAGGAAGCCTCCCTCTAAGTTTAGGCTTGAACATTTTGCCTCCAACTTGGTTGGTAGAGCGAAAGAGTTAAGCCTATCCATCTCTAAACCTTTCTATAAATTTTAGAAACTAGCGTGCTCGGATTACTAGTGGCATGCTGAGTTCTATAACTTATAGAAAATTTCCTCAATTTTCAAAATCTAAATTCTCAATCTTTTAGTAGAGTTTTAATCCTTCCAAAGTCTAGACAATTACGTTGTATCGTTATATATCGAATTTTAACAATCTCAACTAGATATATATACGATCAAGTGTAGCATTCATTTTAAAGATTCGTTTTAAAATTCAATTATTCCGGTAGAATTAAGCTATGACATTTCATTCTTAGTCCGCTAACTAGAATGAAAGAGTCAAGTAAATTCCAAATAAATTTCCTCTAATTAATGTGGACCTCTGTTGAATAAAAATTCAACACCTTGAGTCCCAAAAATAAGGGGAGATGCTGCCGGATTTTTGAGTTTTCAAAACTCTCTTTAAAATCATTTCAAATCAATTATCGTTATTATATGTTCTTCTACGACGATCATCGTAGTCAACATATACAACAAACCTTAAAACTCGATCCGGCACGAATTCGCCATTAACATTTCATCCTTTAAAGATTGAAAGAGTTAGGCTTTCTTAGTGTTTTTCCCGACGTTTATTTGTGAACCTTTTGTTGAATGAAAATTCAACACATTGAGTTCCAAAAATAAGGGGAAATGCTGCCGGATTTTTGAATTTCCAAAATTCAATTACTTTCAAATTCGAACATCTTATTCAAATTCATCCAAATCAATTTCAGATTATCGTTGTTATATATTTTCCTACAAAATCCTTCTGTAGTTGAATATATACAACGACAATTCAAACTCTACCTCAGTCAAAATCAAACTCTATATTCTATCGTTTGACACCGGGTTATAGCTCTTATAACTCGATATATACGATAAAATATAAATTTATTTTCAAAATTCAAATTCAGGTTTCTAATTCAAATCTTCTCCTTTCCAATTCTCAGACAATCAACTTAACTGCAATGGCTGGCAAACTACTGTTTTCAATGGATCGTGATTTACTGATTGAAGAATTAGTTTACGAAAACTCGATTCAGTTTGGGATAGGGTTTGAGTCCCTTAGACTGGTGATGAATGGAAATACCTTAGTGGACCTTGCTGTTAAGGGTGAGAAAGATGCCCCTGTAGTTCAACTAGCCATAGGAGCCGGGAATGATGCCCCTCCTAGTCTGTGGTCAGCGTTAGACATCGCTAATGCACCCAAAGAATTTCTTGAAGATGCAAAGAAACTGGAAGCTGTCGCTGCAGGCAAGATAGTGTTTGAGAAAGGGTCTTCAAGTTCTGAAACTCTATATGGAAGTAAGAATTCCAAGAAGAACTATCTGAGAAGGTTAAGAAAGAAAATCACCAAGACAAAGAAAGTGGCCGAGCTGAAGGCCTTGGGTAAAGTCGATCTTGAGGCTGTCGAGGAGCTGCCAATCCCTGCCTCTTCTCCACTCCTTAAAGGGAGTCGTTTTCACCCCCTCGCAGCTTCTGCAGGGGAGGAGAGAGTTACTCGGATAGCTAGCACTCCGCCTAGCCCAGTAGACTATTCTGTTAAAAGAACCCCGAAGGAGAAGCAAGTTCTGAAAGCTAGAATGCTTAGAAATATCTTTCATACTTGTGCTGCTCAAGTAGGGCAAACGAAAGAGCAATATGTGAAACACTTGAAGGGAGTGATTTCACACAAACTTGAGAAAGAAGTTCTGAAAGAAGAAAAATTTGAAGCCAAGAACTTGACTCCTCAACCAGTGAGGAAGAACAAAAAATTTGTTAAACAACCTGTATCTTCAGTCTTGGTAGATGGATACCATTGGGTGCCTCGCCTCCCGTCTGCAAAGACGGAGGAGATAGTATTAACCGGGTCTGGCCAGAGTCGCTCTTTTAGTGGTAGACCACCGACCCCACCTTCAAAACTGTTAAAGCTAGCCCAGTGATAGTGAAATCTAAAGAAGTCTTTAAAGAGCTTAAATCAGTTGATGTTAAGGGCAAGAGGCCCATGTCGCCAGAAGGAAGTTCAGTAAATCCATTGGGATTCAGTTCAGGGAACCTCAAATTCAGATACCAGTTAAACTCCCTAGACTCCCAGTTCAGGGAAGTGAGGACTCTATTCGTGTTGATGTTGGAGCCCCAGCTGTTCAAGCCCCTCCATCACCAATTAAGATGGATGTCCCTCACCCTACTGAGGATGTCACCCTTGCGACTACCGACCTCGGGACAGTTGGAGGGGAGGAGACGACCCAAGATCCTGATCAAGAGATGTTAGATCAGCTGGTTAGTGAAGAAATCACTGAAGATGATGTCAAGATTAGCAACATTTTTGATAAGTTGGATGTTAAAGAATATGATCAAGTGATGAGTTATGATGGATATTTACCCATCTATACTGAAGCAATAGATGGGAGGCCAGTTGAAGAAGTGGTACAAGAAATCAGAGATATCCTTAAGAAGAAGGCTATTGATGAATTCAATCCGGATGAAGATGACTTGTTAGTTGAGGAAGAGCCAATAGCGGACGTCCATATGGTTGAAACTCGTGCGTCAGCTAAAGATGCTGAGCCTTCTAAGCATCACTCCGGAAAGGAAGAAGAGTCAGCAGCAGTCGACTCAGATTCAGACAGTTCTGTCAGATTGAAAGAGAAGGATGAATATATTAAAAATCTTGAAAGAAAAGTAGAGGAAATGATGATTAGAGTTGAACAGATGCAGAGTCAGCTTTTGCAATCACAGGAATTCAAACCCGAGCAGTTGCATCCCACAGTGCATACAATGGGCGAGCACAGCAGGAAAGCTGATTCAAATCCCAAACTCCCAGAAGTTACTTCTTTGGTGCCTTCACCAGAAAAAGATATCCGTCAGATGATTGAAACCCAGGTAAGGGAGGCCTTAGCCCATTCACAAGGAACTGTATCTATTCCAAAGGGTAGACCCTATCCCGAGGAATATGATTTGGTTCCTTATCCTAAGGGTTTTGTGCCACCTTCTTTCAAAATTTTTAGCAGTTTAGAAAACCCAAGACAACATCTGGCCCATTTCCGAGCAAGCTGTTGCAATGCAGGAGGGTCGGATGCTCTACTCTTTCATCAGTTTGTGAGTAGTTTGTCCGGTATTGCTTTTGAGTGGTACGCAGATCTACCAAACGGTTCTGTAAAAACTTTCACAGAGCTCGAGGGTCTCTTTTTAAAGAGATTCTCAGGAGCTCAACAACGTGTAACCGTTGGTGATCTCGTCATCGAAAAGCAAAAACCGGGCGAGTCTTTAGTCGACTACATCTTGAGGTGGCGAAACCTCTCGATGAAATGTGAACCCCAACTACAAGAGCAACATGCAGTGGAAATTCTTTTAAAGAATATCCACGGGCCTATTGCTTTTATGTTAAAGGGGTTTACAATTAAAACCTTCGAAAAGCTTCTTAACAAAGCTAGTAATCTACAAGAAGAGGCTCCCAAAATGTCATTCTTGAAGGATTCTACTGAAGATAAGAAGGTTAGTAAACCATTGAAGTCCTTTGAAAAGAGAACAGCAATGGTTTCAGCAGTCGACAAGGGGAAGAAACCGATTAACATTCAATCAAGTAATCCTACTGTTCAGCAGACTCAGAAACCTCAACCGTTTCAGGTAACTTCTCAACCTACTAGAGCATATCACCGGCCCACTTTTGAAGAGAGATTGGCTCGTCCGTATCCATTCAAAAGGGAGTCGGTGAAGAAAATTTTCAAGAGCCTTTTAAAGAAGCCAGATTTTCGATTGCCGGAGGCCAAGAAGCCGGAAGAGGCAAATAAAAAGGATGATCCGACCTTTTGCCCCTACCATCGCATGTTGGGCCACACAATTGAAGACTGCATACCTTTTAAGGACTGGCTCGACTGGAATTTCCGTCAAGGTAATATTATAATTCCAAAGGAGTACCTAGTCAATCCGGATCAAGGATCTGTCAAACTTATCTCAGGTATTAATTCTAATCTTTCTTCGTCCATTGAAGATGGCTGGGATATAGCACTATCCCGGGCTTTTAAAAAGTCGATTAACCAATCTTTTCATCTTTCTCAACAGTTACCGACGAGAGCCCGTGGCCCGATCTGGGAGGTTGAGCTGGAGGCATCGCAGGAGGATGTTGGGACGATTTCCTCTCCAGTAGTTGTAGGAACTACTGTATCAAATAAAAATGAAAAGAGTGAACCTTTTGTAGAGAGGAAATTTGTTGATGAGAGATTTGTACAAGTGGTGGATGGTGGCTCAAAACCACTAGCCCCATTAAAGTTATCTGACTTTTACTTTGCCCCATCAAAGGCAAAGGGTCAAAAATTGAATAAAAAGAAATATCCTTCTGCAAATATTTTGATGATTAGTGTTGAGAATGAAGTTTTAAATGACTCTTCCATTGAAAATAATCCGGAGCCAGCTGAGGACAATCAAGAAGTTCAAAAACCCAGCTCTCCAGATTTGACCCTTCAAGGGGAATATGAATTTGATGTCGTATCAGAGGGTGATACCCCTGAAATTAATTTTCAAGGGAGTCCCGTCGTGATAGACTTTTCAGATTCAGATTCCCATTCAGAAAATGACAATCAACCGCCTAAGAAGAGTGTAGACCTCCCCGTAGACTGTCCTTCCGATGAAATCGTGCAAGTACAATTACGGGATGGCAAGGTTTTACCCCCTAGGCTTCCCCCATAGGAAAAGGGAAAACAAGTTGTTTCCACTGATCCAATTCAAGTCTCTACTCAACAATTAAACTCTCCTCCAAATCCACCGGGTCCTGATGTTAATGTTCCAAGTGTTGATTATAATGTTTTAGCTCACCTTAGAAAGTTGCCTGCTAAGTTGAGCATCTACGATGCCCTCATCCTTTCAAAAGAGATGAGGGAGACTTTAATTAAAGCACTTCTCGACCCCGAGATTTACTTAGCTCAACTCGCTTCAACTTCTGAGGAAGAAGCTTTGTACTTCAAAGAAATCCCAGGAGTTACCTTCTCCGATGAAGATCTACTCCTTGGAACTGCCGATCATAATCGCCCACTTTACATCACTGTAAATGTGGATAAGTTCAAGTTATCAAGAGTTCTTGTTGATCCGGGTGCATCGGTCAACGTGATGAACATAAAGACTCTCGCATACCTCAGAATTGATACTAGCAAGCTCTCAACCGATAAGTTAGTGCTTTGCGGGTTCAATGAAAAAGGCGAGAAGGCTTTAGGTTCGATCACACTTCTTCTAGAGATAGGAGAGTTGAAAACTGAAGCGAAATTTCATATAATTGATTCGGCTACGTCCTTTAATGCGCTCCTAGGTAGGCCTTGGATCCATGAGTATAGGATGGTTCCTTCCACCCTACATCAATGCATCAAGTACCAACAAGATGGCATTGAGTTTGAAATCAAGGGTGATTTGCAACCATTCTCTATTCATGAGATCGGGATCTACGAGGATGCTGCATATTATGTTCCCAAAGGTTTTACTACAAAATCTAAGGTAGAGATCAATGTTAAGGAAGAAAAGAAAGAAAATTATAGTTCAAAAGCAATTCAAGAGCTGAGAAAAGAAAAAATCAAGAGCACAAAAGAACAAACTTCAAGTAGTGAAGACGACGTCGAGCGCGTAGTCTTTAGGCCTCCAAACAATTTACCTCAAAGAGGTGGGAGGATGGCCCAAAGAGCACGTGGTCGAGGCCGTGTTCCAACTGAAAGAAGGAATACCCCGATGTATATCGAACTTGAATCAAGTTCCGATGAAGAATCAAAAAAGAGGGGTGACAGAATTGCTTTTGACTGCAAGAAATCTAATCTTCCTCCAAAGTTTGATCTCACTTTAGATTCGGATAGTGATCAAGAGGGTAACAATCCTAAACTTCAAAGTGATGAGCCTGAATTGAGTATGTATGAAAAGCTCAATAGGGTAGTTAAATCCTTAGCCTTAACCCCACTGTCTGCTGACAGAGTCTCAGGGTCAGTAACTAAGGATTCCCCTAACTTAGATGGAGAAGTAAGGAAAGTCCAGAGGTTCTTCCCTGGCACCTCCTCCTCAAGGAATGAAGGTGATGTAATCCTTGAAAAGGCAGATTTCAACGAATTAATAGAATTACCTTTCGGCTACTTTCCTCTTGGTGTTAAAGCTCTTATCTCTAAAGGTTTTGCTCCGAGTCAATGGACTAAGGGTCAAGCTAGATACCACCAAAATATTTGGAATTCCAAATTCAATAAAAATTGGACGAGTGGTATCGGCTTTGGTTCCGTTAGTTCGTTCGACGACGATGAATATTGCTTGATGATAACCATCCACCTCGAATCTGAAAGTGTCCCTACTGAAGTCGTCGATTCGCTCGACAGACTTTGTTTGGAGACCTTAGATGATTCAGATGAAGTTCAAATTCGGGATGCACCCCCTGAATTTGAGAAAGAAATTAAATCGACAGTTGATGAACTTAAAGAAATTAACCTTGGAACAGAGGATGACCCTCGCCCCACATTCATAAGTTCTTTGTTGAGTGAGGACGAGTCTAAGGATCTAATTCAACTTCTATTTGAGTTTAAGGACTGTTTCGCTTGGACATACGACGAAATGCCGGGCTTGTCCGCCGATATAGCAGTTCATAAACTTGGAATCCGGTATGATGCCATTCCCGTCAAACAAGCTCCACGACGCATGCGTCTGGAGATTGAACAACAAGTCATTTCTGAAGTTAAGAAATTGGCCGATGCCGGATTTATCCGGGAGGAGCAATATCCTTCTTGGGTAGCCAGCGTTGTGCCTGTTCGAAAGAAAAATGGTCAAATCCGGGTCTGTGTTGACTATAGAGACCTGAATAAGGCATGTCCTAAGGATGAATTTCCTTTGCCAATTCCAGAATTAATGGTGGACATCGCCTCCTCGCATGTTGTTTTCTCCTTTATGGATGGCTCGTCTGGTTATAATCAAATCAAGATGGCTCCAGAAGATGAGAGAAACACTGCATTCAGAAGTCCTATAGGGATCTTTTGTTATAAAGTGATGCCATTTGGCCTTAAAAATGCCGGTGCAACCTACCAGCGGGCTATGACTTGAATCTTTGACGACTTAATCCACAATCAAGTCGAATGTTACATCAACGATTTAGTTGTCAAGAGTAAAGTTAAAGAGGCTCATCTTTATGACTTAAGAATCGTCTTCGAGCGGTTGCGTCGCTACGATCTTAAGATGAATCCTTTGAAGTGCGCCTTCGGTGTCGCGTCAGGGAAATTTCTAGGTTTCGTAGTAAGGCACCGTGGAATTGAAATTGATCCTGCTAAAATCGAAGCTATCTTAAATATGCCGCCTCCTAGGAGTCTTACTCAGCTAAGATCTCTTCAAGGTAGACTGACGTATATAAGAAGATTCATCTCTAATCTTTCCGGAAGATGTCAACCATTCTCGGTCCTCGCTAAAAAGGACGTCAAATTCATTTGGGACGAGAAATGTCAATCTGCTTTTGAAAATATCAAACAATACCTGACAAATCCACCAGTCTTGGCAGCCCCTATTCCGGGGAGACCTTTAATACTCTACACTGCGGCCCTTGACGAGTCTCTCGGGGCCCTCCTTGCTCAAGTTAATGACGAAGGGAAAGAGAATGCTCTCTATTACCTAAGTCGAAGACTCTTACCAACGGAAATTCGATATCCAACGATTGAGAAACATTGTCTTGCCTTAGTCTTTGCAGCTCAAAAACTAAGACATTATATGCTTTCCCATCAAATTAATTTAATTTCCAGTTTTAACCCCTTGCAATATCTTATGACCAGGCCTACGTTGTCAGGACGTTTGGCTCGTTGGTCTATGATATTGCTCCAATTTGAAATCACTTTCATTCCCCTGCGTGCTGTGAAAGGGCAGGCCATCGCCGACTTCCTTGCGGCACACCCGTTGCCGGCGGAATCTCCTCTAAACGATGATTTACCTGATGAGCAAATAATGAGTTTCGAGGAAGCCACCACTCAAACCTGGGAAATGTATTTTGATGGTGCTGCGTCCTCTCAACGGGGCAAAACACCTGAATCTACTATTCCCGGGAAAGCCGGAGTTGGCCTGGTATTCATAACACCAGATAAGGGAATGATGTACTTTTCCTACCATTTATCAGAACCTTGTACGAATAACGAAGCTGAGTACGAAGCTCTGATAACCGGCCTGGAACTTACAATTTTGATGGAGATTAAAGAGATTAAAATTTTTGGTGATTCCCAACTGGTGATCAACCAGATTGCGGGAACCTATAAAGTTTTGAATCCTAAACTCCTGAAGTACCATCAGTACACCTGTCACTTGCTCGAGCAAATTCCGATTGTAACTATGTATAGGATTCCTCGTGGAAGCAATTCTTCGGCGGATGCCCTCGCAAAGCTTGCAAAGGAATTTTCCTGTCCCGAAGAAGACTCCATCCCTATAGAGGTGCAGGGTCGTCAAGTCCTGTCTCCTATAGATTTGGAGCACATCAACGAGCAAATTTTCCAAGTCCTTTCTACCTCTTCAGTAGTCAATGAAGAAACAGATTGGAGACAACCGATAATTAAATACCTTCAAGAAGGCAAGCTCCCTCACGAGAGATCACTTGCCCATCAAATTAAGAAACGTGCCTTCTCCTACGCACTAGTCAATAATACGTTGTACCGATGATCGTTCGGTCAGATGTGGCTCCGTTGTTTAGACAAATGTGAGGCCCTGAAGATCGTTAACGAAGTCCATGCTGGACTGTGCGGTGCTCATCAATCGGGTCCAAAGATGAAAATGAAGATCAAAAGACTTGGATACTACTGGCCTACGATGATTGACGATTGCATGAAAATTGCAAAGTGTTGTCATCAATGCCAAGTACATGGTGTGGTTTTACATCAGCCGCCTAACATGTTGCATCCCACGATAGCCTCGTGGCCCTTCAAAAGTTGGGGCACGGATATCATCGGGCCAATTGACCCTCCTTCCTCGAAGGGTCACCGCTTCATTTTAGCAGCAACTGACTATTTTTCAAAATAGGCTGAAGCAATCCCATTGAAAAATGTAACATCATATCATGTAATGAAATTCTTTCGTGATCATATCGTTTATAGATTCGGCGTTCCGCGCAGAATCATATCCGATAATGGGTCCGCTTTCAAGTCTACAAAGATCAACAATTTTGCAAATCGCCATGGTATCGATTGGAGATACTCAACAATCTATTATCCACGGGCTAATGGATTGGCTGAGGCCTTCAATAAAACTTTGGTTCAAATCATTAAAAAGACCCTCGATAAAAATAAACGTCAGTGGGATGAGAGGTTGGTGGAAGCTTTATGGGCCTACAGGACCACTTATCGAACCCCAACCCAATCCACACCGTTTGCACTAGTGTATGGATCTGAGGCCGTACTCCCTCTGGAAGTTCAAATCCCTTCACTCAGAATTGCAATTCAGAACCAGATTACAACTCAACAAAATGCACAACTCCGTCTAGAAGAACTTGAAAGCCTTGAAGGATGTCGTCTTCAAGCTCAGCAAAATTTAGAGTTGTATAAAGCCCGAATGATTCAAGCTCATGATAAGTTAGTGCGACCTAGAACCTTCCAAGTAGGCGACTTGGTCTTGGTTCTTCGGAGGCCTATCTTAGCGCACCGAAAACTCGGTGGAAAGTTTGAACCAACTTGGGAAGGACCCTTCGTAGTGGAAACAACCTACGAAGGAGGCTCGTATCAGCTAGTGGATTGTAAGGGAAATCACCCGATGCTTCCTGTAAACGGGCGTTTCCTTAAGAGATACTATGCTTGATGTAGCTCGAATTTTCAATTAATAAAAATTTTCAAGCTTTAAGTCAAATTGTTTCAATTGTTGCAAATCATTTTAATTTCAATACCTCATGTCTCTTTTCTTAAGTCTAGATGTGAGTTTTCATGTCTTCCTACCTCGAATTTAATCTCCGTTAGTGGTGGAACATGCCCTCTGTGGCACCACCCTAACATTTGAGTTAAAAACGATTAGTGATGGAGCGTGCCCTTCGTGGCGCCATCCTAATTCGTATCCGTTAGTGGTGGAACATGCCCTCTGTGGTACCACCCTAACATTTGAGTTAAAAACGATTAGTGATGGAGCGTGCCCTTCGTGGCACCATCCTAATTCGTATCCGTTAGTGGTGGAGCATGTCCTCTGTGGTACCACCCTAACATTTGAGTTAAAAACGATTAGTGATGGAGCGTGCCCTTCGTGGCGCCATCCTAATTCGTATCCGTTAGTGGTGGAGCATGCCCTCTGTGGCACTACCCTAACATTTGAGTTAAAAAAAAACGATTAGTGATGGAGCGTGCCCTTCGTGGCGCCATCCTAATTCGTATCCATTAGTGGTGGAGCATGCCCTCTGTGGCACTACCCTAACATTTGAGTTAAAAACGATTAGTGATGGAGCGTGCCCTTCGTGGCGCCATCCTAATTCGTATCCGTTAGTGGTGGAGCATGCCCTCTGTGGCACTACCCTAACATTTGAGTTAAAAAACGATTAGTGATGGAGCGTGCCCTTCGTGGCGCCATCCTAATTCGTATCCGCTAGTGGTGGAGCATGCCCTCTGTGGCACCACCCTAGCATTTGAGTTAAGCAATTAGTGGTAGAGCATGCCCTCAGTGGCACTACCCTGATAAATTTAAATCTTGATTTCCTATGGATGAATTTTTCATTCCCTTAGGAATAAAATTCCATACTTGATCTTTAATCTCGGTCAACGCCAATATGTGCAATAGAACTTCGCTCTCTTACACATATTGGGGGTCCATTTGTTGACCTCATTTTTGTATGAGGTCACTTAGACTACTCTTGATCCTTAATTTAATTTCCAAATCAATTCAAAACTCTAGAATCTTTCTAGAATCTCGACCTTAGGATCTATTCTAGGTCCTAGGATCCTTCTAGACTTCAGACCTTAGGATCCATTCTAGATCCCAGGACCTTTCTAGAAGTTAGACTTTGGGATCTATTTAGATCACAAGTCAATCCAGACTTTTATTTGATCAAATGTAGAGCCCAATTTAAAATCCAGAATTTCATATCAAAATTCAAGGTCCAAGGGTTTTGTCCTAAAGGCCTTTTCCGTTGAATTTTCAAACACTTTGAAACCTAGTCAAATGACCTCCGATTCAGAGTCTGTCAGTTGCATACTGATGGGACATGTCTCTGGAGGCAACCCTCCAAATTTGAGCCCATTCCGAGGTCTCTAACCTCAAAAACTTAATTGAAACTCAAAGGCTGTAAAGCCTTCAAATATTTACACCCTATGCCACTGGATCTGTCACTTTGAAGATTCTGACCTTAGAGCCTTCACCAAAGCCTCTAGTCACTTCCAGACCTTTAATTTTAATATGTTGAACATTAAACTGCATTTTTCTGGACTCACTTTGACCCCCCAGTTGACCAGGGGTCAAAATGACCAAAATACCCCTATGGAGCTCAAATGTTGATTTTCAACCAAATGAACTCCGAATTGAATGCAACCACCTCCAACAAGTTTCAAATATCATTTCAAATGTTTTGAACCTATTCCCAACCTCTGGGTCAACCAGGTTGACCAAGTCAACAGGTTTGACCCAAGAGGCCCTTTAAGGGTCCAAACATGTGCTTTGACCCAAATGACCTTTCTAGGCCATCCAACCATTTCCATTAGTCTTGAAATGCCATTTGAAACCTGTTCGACCCAAACCCAGACCCTGGGCCAACCTAGTTGACCAAGTCAACCTAGGTTGACCAAACAAGCCCTTAAGGGTCAAAACAGGCATTTTGACCAAATTGACCCCTCAAGACCTTGGGACCACCTCCAATGGTCTCCAAATGTCATTTCAAATTTGTTGATCCCATTTCCAGGCCTTGGGTCAACCTGGTTGACCAAGTCAACCTAGTTGACCCAAATGGCCCTTTAAGGGTCCAAATAGGTGTTTTTGACCTAAATGACCTATTTAAGCTATAGAATCACTTCCATTGATTTTAAAAAGTCATTTCAAACTTGTTGAGCCTGATCTCTGACCCTGAGCCTAGCTGGTTGACCAAGTCAACCAATTTTGGCTTAAGGGCCCATTTAGGGCCTATTAAAGCCCTTTTGACTCAATTGACCCATTTAAACCATGGAATTACTTCTACCAGACTCTAAATACCTTTTCAAACCTGTCCAGACTAGACTCGCACCTTGGTTCAACCTGGTTGACCCAGTCAACCTAGGTTGACCAAAATCAACCTTTAAGCCCTTTTTTTTTTTAAAATTAAATTTCAGATGCATTTAAATCTTGGGCAAATCCTATCCAAGGTATTTTAATTAATCCTTCAAGTGACCCTAGCAGCCACATCACCTATTGTTGACCAGTTGACTGGTCAACATGGTCAACAAATCTATTTAAGAGGTTTAAATGCCCAAATGGCTTGATCCAAGCTAGCCCAATCCCTACCAAACCACTATAGACCCTCTTTGAGGTCACTCCTTGCCAACTCAGCTGACACCTCATTCATGGTTGACTGATTGACCAGTCAAACAGTCAACATGAGGCTTTAGAAGGGCTAAGGGTGATTAAATAAATCCTTTGAGCTAATCCACTTAATCCAAAGTTATTGAGTCAGGTCTAGAAGCTTCCTAGGACCCATTCCAGCCCTTTGATCCTAATCAAACAGCCCTTGTCACTCCCATGTGCTCACAAGGGACAAAACACCCTTTCCACATAGGATGTCCTCTCTATGTCCTTGGTTGCTGCTCCCACCTACTCCCTGGATAGGTGGCAGCCATCTGGAAGCTCATTCAGTAAATCCCAACCCTCCATTCAATCTGGAAGGGATTGAATAGGGCAAAAGGCTCAAATGAAGGGTGATTCATGCCCTAGCACTCTCTCTCCCATCCAAGGCTCCTCCAGACGAACTCTCAGTCTTTCTGAGTTCTCTCTAGCTCCTCCCTCATTTCCCCACTTAAACCCCGACGTTCAAAGCCGCCTCCGGCGATCTTCCGGCGAGATCAACACTCAATCCGTCCAAGGCTCGTTCAAGGCGATTCGTAGTGTATCGGAGCTTGGATTCAACTAGGAACTTAATCGTGGACAGTCTACAAGCTCAGAGAATCCAAAAGCGGTTTAATCCGTCCGTTAAATCGATGTAAAACTCTAACCCTAGTCTAAGACACTTAGGCTAAATAGCTTTTGATTCAATGCATTTAATGACGCATGGTTCGTTCCCCTTTATTTCTGTTCATTCAGAGAGTCTATATTTAAAATTTTGTCAAGTTTCGCTAACCGGATCGAACGAACGAGCCAAAAAACGCCTTCTAGGGTGCTCTCACGGCTCAGTCCAGGCGCGTCATTTCTGAATCGTTGGTCGCTCGATCAACGGTTCCGATCGAGCCGCTCCGCGCGTTGATCAGACCGTGTACTCGAATCAGCGCTCGGTTTCTTGGCTCGGCCGCATCTGGGCCGTCCGTTTGAAATCGCGGGATCAAGATCTCACCGCTTGATCTTCCCTCATAAGATCAAGCCGCGGGATCTAATCTCGGCCTTTGATCCTAACCCGCGATTGATCCAACGGCGGGTGAGATCTGCTGACCTGGATTAGTGAAAACGCGTGGACCCACGCGCTTTCTCAATCGGCAATCATTGCCCGCCGCCGCCGTCTGTGTCGGACGAAACAAAAGTCGCCGCGTGTCCCCCGCCGTCGCCGCGGTTTGATCCCGCGAACCGGAGCATGACACATGTCCCGCAGCGCCGACTTTTAATTAAAACGATCGACTTTTAATTAAAACAATTTAATTTAAATTTAAAATCATTTTTAGCCCAGATTTCTTTTAAAAAAATTATAGAAAATTAATTTTAAATCCAAAAATTAAGTATTATATATCAAAATTTTCTGAATTTTAAGGCCTTTCTAATAAAATTAAAATTACCTTAAGGTGCCTAATATATTTTAAATAATTTAAAAACATTTGAAAATTAATATTTTAATTATTTAATTGATTAAAATAAATATAAATATTTCCAAGATTTTAATAAAAAAATTTAGTTCTCTTTATAATTTCAGAGCATGTCCTTAGATTTATTTTGGTAAATTTTGACATTAATTTGAATTATTTTCATATCTTAATATTTAATTAATATTTAATATTATACTAATTATTCTAAAATTCAAAATTATTTTTCAAATAACCCTAGATCAGTGGACTTCTTAACTCTTTAAGACTTATCTTAATAATATCTTTAATGATTTTACTTTAAAATATACTCTTATATATATTTAGATATTTATATATTTTAAAAATATATATATATATATATATATATTTTAAGACTATATGTATATCTAAAGCTTTAACTATTTGAGAGGCCCCTTTGAAAGTTTAAGTGTAGATGGATTATGTTTGAATGGAAATTATGGAGGTTGAGTAGTGCATAGTTGTATTTTGACTATTCACTAATCAAGATTTTAGTTAAATTAATTTTGATAGTTTTTGGCATGCTAAAGTTATACACACACCACGTAGTCTAGGCTCTCCTAGATCTAAGGATTTGTTTGATTGTGTGTTTGCTTATATGTTAAGTTCAAGGGTTAGCAAAAACATTGATTTGAACCCATCAAACCTAGTGTCATTAAGGACAATAATTAAGGACCCTTGCTAGAAAATTTAGAACATTTCTAATAATTAGGATTCACTTCTACTTGAGTTGAAACTTCAAACACTTGAACTTAGTGACATGTACAGCCACTAGGAAAATTTTCACTGAATTTGGAAATCATTAAGGCCCATAATTAATTTTCTAAGTCTTAAACCCTTAATTAACCCTTAAAACTTCAAGAAAATGTAATAAATTCATTTTAAATCCAAAAAATGTGTATAACCCCTCTAACTGACCAGTTTTGAATCCTCAACCCATGAAAATTAAACTAAAATTATTTGACAGCAATTTAAACCTTAATCTAATTTTAATTGAAAATCACTATTTTAATTAATATAATTAATTAATAATTATTAAAAATTCCAAAAACATCCTAAACACTTGGAAATCTCTCCTTAGGTCATTCCTGACCTTTGGAGATGATTTCAAGGAGTTAGGAGCTCATTTGGAGCAAAATCACAAAATGGCCCTCTAATTAAGTAATTTCAAAAATTCATTAAATACCCAAACTTCAAAGCTTCATAACTAATTCTAAAAAAATCCAAATCACCCAAACTCACTTGCATTCAACTCACAATAACTCCTAGTATTTATTAAAAATATTAAATTCCAGAAATTTGTAATATTTCAAAAAGTCAACAAATCGGTCAACTCTAGGTCAAAACTAGTTCAGAACTTCAAACCTTTGTAATAAAATGTAGAAAAATCCGATTTTAACGTACTTACCTTCTAACTGATCGTAGTAAGGTCTAGTATTTTAATAAAATACAAACATTCCAGAATTTGAGCTTAATAAAAAATTCAACTTTTAACCCTTTAATTATATGATTAAAATATTCAAAAATTCATAAAACTCAAAATTATTCTAAAATTCCAGAAAATCTTAACTTAATGTTTAAAACATTCAACAAACCTTTTAAAACACAACAACCATCCTAAAGATGAAGTTTATTGGCTGGACTACTCCGGGCTGCGGGGCTAAGTGTTCTAAGGAGGCTGGTTCCTCGAGCCTGGTGGCACAACGCCACGAATGGATTCCAAGGGGTGTTAAACCTTAAAAATAGATTAATTATTAATTATCTAACCTTTTAAAACTTCTAATTTAACTACATTAATTTGGTTTATCGGCTGGACTACTCCGGGCTGCGGGGCTACGTGTCCTAAGGAGGCTGGTTCCTCGAGCCTGGTGGCACAACGCCACGAATCGATTAATGGCAAACTCAAATTAATCAATTTTGAAAATCAGCGACCAAACATTTCTAATAAAATCCATCAACCCTTAACCCTTAATCAATCTAACTCACTTAATTATATCGGGTACCACTAGGTAACCCAGGCCTACGAGGCTATTAACTTAGCCCCAAGGAAGGTGAAATAAACTTCACGGCCTCGGTGTGAAACAAAGGTGATATCCAACAAATAATTAAATAAATCTTAAAATTAATCTTAAGCCATTAATATTTGAATTCAAACTTAAATCCCTTAAATCTTCCAACTAATCGAATTTTAGATAACTTTAACTAATAATCCTGATTAGGACACATCAAAACCACACGACCTACCTCACACACTTTAGATGGTTTGCTAGGATCACCGACTCTAGTTTTAGGATAGGCCGGTGTTTTACTTTCTGCAGTTGTGTGCCGAGTTTTCGAGTTTTTACTGCATGCTGTTTGCTAGTGTAGAATTGATGTGTTTATTTACTTATTGCCTGCATTCTGTGATTGATTGTACGTTAGATTTACCCCTAGGTTAGGAGCGAATTATACTTGTGCAATCTTATGCAGGTGGCCATGCTCATACAAGGAGCTGAAATTAAAGGGGGCAGTTAATAAAAAATGCATATATACTCTTTGCACAGGTACCTGCCGCGCTTAAGACCCCCTTTGAATAAAAGAGCATGGCCAAGTGTGGCTAAAAAAAATTATATTTCAAATTTTCATATTATAACTGCTTGGGATTGAATATATAACTGTTGATTATTAGGATAACCTTGCAGGATCGAGTCTAGATTTTCTTATTTCTATTAATGTAAATTTAATTCATTTAAGGTTGTATTTATTTAAAATGGTTTGAGATTGGGATATAGATATCCAATTTGAATTCCAAAGAGGTGAAGACATCCCTAAAGGGGAGAGTCTTCTTCCATTTGGAATTCAAATTAGGATACTTTGCAAATATCCAAAGAGGAAAGATAACACCTCGATCAAGGGGGAGTTTCTTTCCATTTGGATATCCTGAACCGACGAATCAAGATGTTCGTGAGAAGATGAAGGATTGGACAACGAGAAGAATCCCAAGTCTCAAAATCATTTGATTTAGGATTAGAAATCCAGGTTGTAGTCAGTGGCGCCCGGCCACTTTAATTTATTGTAATTTTTGAGATGTAATAATGAGTGGCACTTGCCATATGGACATTCAATTTGATATATTTAATTGATTTATTTAATTGATTTCGCATTAGAACTCCTGCTTTTCTAGTTTTTTTACTTGCATGCCGTATTTGATTTGACCTGGAATTCGAATTTAGGCTCTTAGGGGTCTGTCAAAATTCTTCTACTTTAATTAAATAAAATTTTTAAGATAAGATAGAAACTCTAAACGGTCCTAAGAAGTAAGCTCGGACTCGCCGAGGGTTTTTCATGCATCCATATTGTACTTTCTCAACCTTGTTAGGCATCTCCCCGCCTGCGAGTTCTGGCAGACCACCTGGCCTATGAGGGTGCCGATCTGTCAAGGGGATGTTATGCAATCTCTAGGGAAAAAATATTTTCTAAGCCTAAATTTTTAAACTGCTACATACAAATTTTGCATTCAATCGAGTCAATTAGCATGCATCGCATTAGCAACAAATTTAAAAGAGTCTAATATTTAATTGCATTACTTAGACATCGAATACCCAACATAAGTCTAAGGGGTCAATTAAGGATCTGCTCTAGATGTCGACCCCGTTCCTTTATACTTTTCTAAATAACGTCCCTACCACTCAACATTAAAAGACCGGACTCATAATTTTAAATCGTTTAGGTGGTTTAGCTGGCTCCCTAATCCAGGCCGGGGTAAGACCAGATTCGCATTGCATTAGCTAGGTTTCGGGTCACTTTTTAGTACCCAATTTAGACTTAGGTTCTGAGGCCGGCTTGGGCCATAAGACCTCGATTTTCGGGAATTAAATCCCAACTTTCTAATAAAATTGATCACTTAAACTAAACATCGCTTTCAATCAAATACAAGCCTAACAATTAGAATTAGTTGGAGTGTTTTTTGAAGTAATTCAGAATCTTAAAAACACTCCCTACTCCTCTTCCATTGACTTTGAAAATAACTGCTCAAATTTGAATCAATCCCTATTGAAAATTCTTATACTTTTTCTCCTTTGATATCGATCTTTGAAAATCTAAATGAAATTTACGCCGCTATTTTAATCGAGAGTTTTCGTAGGAAATTTTGATTTCCTACGATGTAATTAACTACGAGGGCTTGCGCTCGTAGGAGATTTAGTAACCCAGATCTAATTTTCAAAAATAAAAAAAAAATATTTCAAAATCTCTAATTAATTATTTTTTTTGGGAAAATCCAATGATCATTATCGTCATTTTTAGACGGTCAATAATGATTGATATCCTCTTTCTCCGGAGAGATATATCAGTTATTATTGTAATTCTAATTATGAAATTAATGATCTTCAATCTATATTAGCTTAGCCAAATACGAGATTAAATCTTATTTTGATCTTTCGAGGTCAAATACGATTCCTCTTGGATTTGACTACGATAATAAGGACAACGTTAAAGTTTTGTAATATGAACCAATTAGTGAATGATATCTTCACCCTTTTGAGATGATATATCATTTCTAATCCTGAGTTCTATTATAAAATCAGAATTTTAAATTTAATAATCCCAAAGATAATTAAATATTTTTCAAAATCTATATATACTTAAATATTATTTTTAATCAAAACACTTTTTTAAAAATAGGAGAATCATCCTCCATAAATTTACCATCATCATCCCAGTTTGCATCACCTTTATCAACTGACTCCTTAAGATAAGGAGAAGTATGGCCATGAGAAACCATAGATAAAAATTCACCTTCCTCCATAGCCAAAGTATTATTGTTCTCCTCTTCTCCAACTAAATGAACATATAAAGAGATGTCATCTTGAACAACATTATCATTAATCAAAATTTTATCATTGTCATGGATCTTTAATAAATTGCCACAGGGAATGTTTTCCTCATTAGGTTTATCACTCACAACTTTGTGGTCAATAGCATACTCAGTTTCGATACGAGGATCATTAATAGAAGCATTTAATTTAGGAGTCTCAACAACATGATCATTAATAAAAGTACCTGGTTCTTCCTGGATAGCACCATTCAAAGCATTGTTTTGTACCGATTTAATGAGATCAACATCCTGCTGATTTATAACAGACTGCACAGGAACGTCATTACCATTAGCAGAAACTAGATTTTCACTAGACTGTTTTCCTACATTCCTTTCATTGCGTAAATTAGGAAATTTCCTAAAGCAATCATTGATGGCATGACCGTGCATCTTACAAAAAGAACAAAAAATCGGTAAATTTTCAAACTCAACCTTTTGGAAATACCCTTTCATTTCAGATCCAAGCCAAATTTCAGTAGGGTATTTCTTGGAGACATCAATCTCCACCAGCACCCTAGCGACAGACGGTCTTGACACCGACGATGTCGCTTGGTCAGTTTGAAGAGGACGACCAAAGATAGAAGCTAAACCAAATAAAATTTGCTGATTAAAAAAATGAAGTCTTAAATTCGGAAAAGCCACCCAAATCGGAGCAATAGGTGATTCTTCCCTCTCGTCAAAATCAGGGGTCCATTTCAAAAGTCTCATTTGGCAAGCTTGAATGTAGTAAGATCTCCTAGAAAAAATTCTACTATAATCAAGGTCATTAGTTAGTTGAATAGCAACATGCCTTTGATCAAGTAAGCCCACATGGAAAGAGCCGGACAGTTTAAGATTGCAAAAAAATTTTCGAATCACATCAAGGTTAGGTCTTCTCAAGACAAATTTACCCACCAAGGTTAAAGCAAAAGAGGAAGCCAACTGATCAACAACTTCATCCTCGAAAATCAGAGCAGGACAGCCTTTATACGAAGAATGGACAAACCTGAGTTTCGAAGTAGTAGAAACACCTCCCGCAAGTGCATCCTTAAAGGATCGGGTTTTACCAGCAGATCCTGCAGTTATTGGGTGAGATGATGACGGACACGCCATCACCCCACGAAGAATCGAAGGAAATCTACAAAATAGGTGTCAAAGAATGATCAGAAGAAAGAGAACCAGAGACGTTATACGAAAAAGCCTGGAAAAATCCAGCCAGAAGGGCCGGGGAGAAGCGCCGAACGAAGCCCTAGCAGTCGCCACGAAATCGCCTTGAAAACCCTAGCAGTCGCCTTTTCCTTTTGACACAAATTACAACATTGATTTGTATGTATAACCATATTTTTTTCTTTGAACAATAAGTGATTTGATCCATATACAAGAAAACGTAATACCAAGATCTGTTAGTATACACCTTATTTACGGTTATATTATACTTTACGTTATTTACTTATGTACCATCATTAGCTCTATATATAGAGCCATGTATTGAATCTTAGGACATATAATAATATATATTTCTTTTCCTTCTGCTACTCATGGCTTCCTGCTCTGCTTCTCCTTATCTCGCCTTCATCCTCTCTTGAGTTCTTTCATGGTATCAAGAGCTAACTAATGGGGGATCAAGACTCTGTTACCTCCCACCCTCCCTCCTCCTCCGCCATCAATCTCGCCGGCGACACGGATCTTTCTATTCCACTGCCTCTGAAGTTCCTCATCTCGCACATCAAGAACCTTCTACCTCATCCTCTAACGGTAGAAAACTACGCCATCTGGCGTCTCCAAATCCTCCAACACTTCACGGCAAATGGCTTCTCCGGACACCTTACAGTTACCTCACACCCACCCGAAGAAGTGACATCCAAAGATCTACATAGACTATGCTTAGTACACCAATTTTTATTAGAAAAAATTTAAATAAATATATTGAGTAAAACATTCATAATATGTATAACTAATACATAACTTCAAGTAGTTTTATTACAAATCTTTCTTCTTGCTTCAACCTTATGATGCATCGACACTTCTTCTCAAAACGATGTGCAGTGTCTGACATGTATTTGACATGACACATGTATGGCGTGCCTCTCGGCTCTGGCACATGTCAGACACGCTGAAGGCGTGCCCAATTAAAAAATATTAAAAATAAATTAGACACGCACGATACACACTTCTTAAATATTTTATGAATTTTATTTAATATAATTTCTTATATTTCAAATTTTTACTTATTTAAAAAATAAAAACTAAATTTCTTATTTGATATCCACCACACAAAATGAATCTCCTGCACTTAATATCCCCATTTATCATACATTCACATTTTAATTTCTCTATGATGTGTTGGGGCTAGTGTTTCATAAAAATGCTCGATGTCTTTTTAACATTGACATCTAATGCCGTTACAATATCAACATTTTAAAATCATCGCAACATCAATGACGGATGTTGTTTTTACATTGACTCTTGACACTCATAATCATTCCTCCGTGCCATCTGACTTCTCATTTTTGTCCAACACCATGTTAACATTCATGGTCGATGTCCTCTCAACATCGACGACCAACACCTTTTCAACATCGATGATCGATGCTCTCTCAACATCAACAACCAACACTCTCTCAACGTTAGTGCTCGATGCCCATTGCACAACATTAATGCCCGACTCTCGATAGCATTGTAATCTCCCCTCTTGATGCCCGATATACAACAATAAAGTCCAACTCTCAAAATCCTAATATTAATCATTTTAAATATAATTTTTAGTTAAATGACTTATTATTCCTCAATTATTCTTCATATTATACTTATTTAATTTATATACATTATTTTTAAGATATCGAAATTATAATATCATGTCTAATCAATGTACATGTTTTATATTTTCAATAATTAACATGTCTCATATCCCGTAGCATGTCATGTTTGTCTCGTTGTATTCATGTATGTGCATCATAGCTTCAGCCACTATAACTAAGCTTATTTTAATAATGATGACAAATTCTCGTGGCCATCCTAACCTCTGCAAAATCACCAAATGGTATTGATGTGGTGCGATATATATTATTCCTCTATGCCATTTGCACACATGCTTACCTCTTGTAATTGAGGAAGTATTGGTCATATGCTTCTCTTGTGCATAATAGGAAGAATGAGTGCATTGCCAACTGGATTGGACCTGGCTAGATCAATTATCATGGTGTTGCTCTGTCCATTTGTTATTAGCCTTATTAGGAAAAAAAAAATTGTTCAAATTTGATTTTCTACCTTATATTTAAATAATAAATTAGCCCTTACTTGACAATTTGATACCTTATATTTTTATTATATTTAAATTACAAGAATTCTCATAATTTAATTTGCTTTGTAGAATATATATATATTGAAAGTATTTGCTTTAAACTTTACAATGCAAAATTAAGATATATATTTATATGTATAATTAATACAATAATTGTCATAAAATGTGAAACAAATGTTTTTTTTTTCAACAAATACAATGATTTTATAGAAAAAATACAATTAAATTCATAAAAACACTTATTATAAATTGTACTACAATAAATAGCAAAATATTATATATTATACAAACGGCTTCGTCTAAGACTTCTTATTTAATGATTTATATATTTTCAAGTAAGGGCAGAATCAGACTCTCTTTTGAGAGCAAGCAAAATAGAATTTTTGCATGCATAACTCTAAGGGTGAAATAGGAACTTTTATTACGTCCGGTGCAAGGACGTAGAGGAACGTCCGGTCGGAGGCAATTTCCCGTCAAAAAATTAGGTATTTGCTCGGTACAACTATGTATTATTTGATAATAATGAGGAATACCGTTCTCTGAAGACCAATACCGAGCTGTACCGAGAAATACCGAGTTGTACCGAGTTTTTCTGGGAAAAACTCGGTACAACTTTTGTATAACTCGGTATTTGCTCGGTAAAGCCCGGTATAACTCGGTATTGAGTCATCAAATGATGGTATTCTTCATTATTATTTGGTATTGCTCGGTATTTTCTCGGTACAACTCGTTTTTAGCGGGAATTTGCCCCCGACCGGACGTTCCTCTGCGTCCGGTCGGAGGACGTAATAATTGTTCGTGAAATAGAGAAGATTTTTTTTTTTTTAGAATTTTTTAGCCGATGTATTTATTGAGAGAGGCGAAATAGTCAAGATGCTTATTTACTAAGTTCATCTCCAACCAAAAAACTCACTTTTAAGTAAAAAATGCAGTCATACTCTAAAATGTAGTAACTCTTCTTCAACCAAACTCCATTTTCTAACATAATATATATATATATATATATATATATATATATATATATATATATATATATATATATATATATATATATATATATATATATATATATATATTATATATATATATATATATATATTATGTGTATATTCTTTCTCAAAATTTTTTCTAACCTAATTTTCAAATTAAAAAAAAAAAACCAGTCGCACTGTTCACCCTCACGCCAATGGCATTTTATCTAGCGATCGAATGGAGCAAACTAGCGACGCCAAACGAGTGTGAGGTGCTCGACTGGAGACCAGAGGCGGAACCATGTTATGGTTAGGGGGGGCAACTCAAAAAAAAAAAAATTGTTTTTTATAAGAGAGAAATTTTTTTTTTATATAGAGAAAAATTTTTTTGCCCCTACTAAAAAATTACTTTTGCCCCCCCTAAAAAATTATTTTGTCCTAACTTGTCCTAAAATGTCCTAAATTATTTTTTTATTATTCTTCAAATTTAGTTTAAATATTTTTTTTCGTGTTTTTCATGACAATTTAATTACATTTTTTATTTTTCTTGCTTAATTTTTTTAAATAACATATATATATATATATATATATATATATATATATATATATATATATATATATATATATATATATATATATATATATATATATATATATATATATATATAAAATTAATATTTAATTATTTTTATATTGTACTTGTCCCTCAAAATTGAAGTTGGTTCCGCCCTTGCTGGAGACACTCTAAATGAAAAAAATTACTGAGTGTGCAACTACTCACCGTGAGCTCTTCTTATGTTGCCGCTCATTCAACTTTGAATTGATCAAAATTGAATATCCATGACAAAATATTTTTATTCCTCTAATGAGCTTAGATGAACTTCAAAACTCACGCTGATCATCAACAACTCTTGTTAGTTCAAGATTTATTTACATTACAAACTACATAAATTATTGTCTTGGAAGACATGTCACGACTACGATCGCTGGAGAACAATTCTCCCTCAGAACAATAAAGAATTAAAAGATTGTCCATATGGTTTTTTTCATCATCGTTTCAACCAAAAGAATAATTTATTTTATTTTTATCCTTAACGAGGAAAAGTTCAAACAGCTCATCAGAACTGTTCCAAAGTCTTTCATAAAGTACTATAACTGATGTAAACTAATTATATTTCTGGTTTCTATAATGGAAACACTAAGTCAAAGAGTGATCAGAAGCTGTAAGAAGATCGTTATCTGAAATTTGTCACTTGCTGTAATAAACAGAAAAGAAGAAAAGAGTTTAAAAGGTTTGAATTCGCCAAATAATTACTCGTTCAAATTTAAATAAGAAAGATCATATAGGGATATATTAGTTTTGTATATTGACGAAGGAGTGGCAACAGCTATACGACAAACGGGCATCATTACTCCATGCAGAAGTCCGATGTAGTAAGTCATTTAACCATGCAAAGCGAATAAGAAAATTAAACAAGGGAGATAGTGAAATATTATATTTTATGCATATTACGGAGAAGAAAATGAGAGATTATTAAAGGCCTTAGTTTTATTTTTTTTATTTATTTTTGGAAAACAAATTAAAGTTATAATAAAGCAATGATTTATGTTTGTGATTTTGTTTTTTTTTTTTTTCTTTTATTTTGGTTTATGTTAGCATCATTGAAAAATAATATATATGTAAAATACAAATTCAACCACAAAAGTTTATGATACTATCATTGAATATTCTCTTTATTTTGCCGTTAGAATTGTTGTTTAGCAAGAGAGAGACTTTTAGGAGAGTAGAGTTTGAAGACATTTTTCTCATTACAATTTCAAATTTCTCAACACAGAAATTCTCGACATATACACACAAAATAAGAGATGAGGAATTTTATGTGAAAAATTTGGATACAACATCGATCATATCGAGAACATCAATATGATTACTCTCAAAATATCTCACTCAAATTAAAGGACATGACATGTGTCTTCTAATCGAGTGATTTTGTAGCTAAATGCACTACTAAATAATGATTATGACCTCAGCTTTCTGATCGGATGCTTTCACCATAAAATGGCACCGTTAAATTAGATCAAGACCAAAGCCCCACACGTTTCCCAACAGTTCAGCTCTTGGGTTGTGAATCCATAAGGAGCACTTGATATGGCATAGAATACCCTCTTAATTAAGGTTAACTAAAAGCTGTCCCAGCCAAACATCTACCTAAGTCTACAAGTTTTCCTTGGACAATGCAATCCATGGATGTCAATAAGAATCCTTTGATTAAGCTGTCTACTACCTTCGTTAGCTAAGTAGATCAGGGTCTACGAGAGCTTGAATTGATGAAATCATAGCATCTTGATAGAGTTCATTGCCATTTCCCGCACCATTCACTTTAAGCTAACAACTACAAATTTTTCTACTCTAAAATTAAATTGCTATTACTATACCTTGAGTGCTTAACACCACAGTAGAATTAATCAAAAGTTATCTCTCCTCAATCGGAGGGGTAATTAATCATCATTGATTGCATCTATGAAAAACCTGAAATCATATTATAAAATTCTCACAAAACAAGAGAAGTCTCTAAGTACTATTTTACCTGCAATCTAATTTATCATTGAAAATTTTGACTAAGAACCACAACTCTTTGAGAAGTGCCAAATTTAAACTTTTGAATCCCAGGAATTTCAGGTGAATCCTGTGGGGAAGATTTATCTTTCTTCTTTTGCCTAGTCATACACATGCATAGTAGCAGCTAAATAGCAACAAAATTAAAAGAAATCAAAATTCCTCCTTAAATAACACTCTCATGAGCTTTTAATTCCTTTTGGGCATGGTTCTAAGTTATTATAATTATTATATAGAGTTTGCTCATTTATTATGATTTTATATTATATTATATTATATTATATATTTGTATTTTAAAAGTATGGGTTGAAATATCAAATGTTGATTATTGATCCCTCAAATTAAATACTCTCTTCACCGTGAAGCTTGGACATGGAACCAATATCTACTTGGCTAATTCCATTACCAATATTAGAGAGGTTGAAGCCACTTATAATGGAAATCTTTCCATACCGAATTCAGCATCGATTAAAAAAGTTTTGATTGGCTAATTATTGCATTAATTAGCTGATCTGCATATTACATTAATTAGAGATTTGATTACTTCATTAATTAATAAGTTTTCATATTATTGATTGTTTCAAATCTATATAAAGAGGTGTAAGGTCTATTTTAATTAAAGGAAGTAAGTACCAATTATAACCATATTTTCTCCAATATAGTGAACTCATTTTCTCCTTGTGGATGTAGGCAATTCTTCGTCGAACCTCATAAATTATTGTGTTTGTTCTGATTGTTTCCTTTGTTTTGCACAACAATTATTATCATAGCTAAATTTATTGGGAGATGAATCCAACAAGCCTATTGGAAGGTTTGAACTACAATTTGGGTTACCAAATGAGACATGCTTATAGTCGAATCGAGCGGCTCAATGAGATGAATCCAACAAGCCTAAGATCACTAAATTTTGATATTACTAAGACATTCAAATGCCTAGTAAACAGTCCACAATCAAGGGATTCACTATCGGTCGTCCATCATAACCACTCCCCATTTACCCTTGATATTCCTCCTATTTACGGGCCATGCCATTTTATGAAATCTATAAATAGACCCCCCCCCCCCCCCCCCCCCTCCCCCCTTTCTATTGAAAAGGGACCCCAAGTAAGATAGCAAGAGAGAGATCGATCGGAGATCGATCTTGCACCCTATCTCCTCCTCGACCACCACCCGTAGTTTCGTTAGACCACCATTTGACGTTGGAGTTCCGTTGTACCACCACCTGACTCCATGAGTAGCGTCAGACCACCTAACACTGGAGTATTCCTAGACCACCACCTGATGCCCGAAGTTTTGTCAGACCACCAACTGATGCCTGGAGTTCTGTCGGACCACCCCCTGACGCCAGAGTTTTGTTAGACCACTACCTAATGTTTGGAGTTCCGCTGGACCACTATCTGATGCCTAGAGTTCAGACAGACCACCAGCTAATGCCTGGAGTTTCACCAGACCACCACCCAATGATGGGAGTTTCGTCGTACCACCACCTAAATCCTCGGAGTTCCATCGGACCATCAACTGACGCTGGAGTTCCACCGGACCATCACTTGACATATCCGCTTGACCACCACCTGATGTCGGAGTTCGCTAGACCACCACCTAACACCTGTAGTTCCGCCGGATCACCACCCAATGCCCGAAGTTCCATGGGGCCACCTAGTGATGCCAAACTTTCATCCCCGTTTATCACTAAACTATAATCATATGATTGACATTTCTAATATGATCTCCCTTAATGACGAGTCAGACCATTGTACTCAACTCAAATTCTAGCGGAATCATTTTCAACTACGCTAGGCCCTGTGGTTTTCCCCCTTCCATAGTTTTTCACATAAAAAATATTATTTTCTTTGTGTGTGAGCGGATATTCGTACAACGCTAAGATGTAGAATTATAACTCTATCACCGCATATGTTCTAGCCTGCAACAAGTATGTTTGTTGTTAAATTTTTAAGGAAATTGAATATTTAACAAAATTTTATGACTTAGGTTATCTTAATTGATTTCAAATTCTATTTTAGCTTTAAAATCCAAAATAAATTCATTTCAATAAAAAATAATGAAATAAATTGCAACAAAAATATGTCCTCTCTCTCTCTCTCTCTCTCTCTCTCTCTCTCTCTCTCTCTCTCTCTCTCTCTCTCTCTCTCTCTCTCTCTCTCTCTCTTTTCAATTATTTAACTATCTTCCCTAAGCCACCAATTTGACTTCTTCCAACTCCCGAAAATTAACACCATCCTAAAACTCTCCTCCTCCTACATATAAATACCCAGTCCCACCCTCTGCAGCCACACGCCTACTACTACTACTTCTTCTTCTTCTTCTTCTTCTTCTTCTCTCTCTCTCTAACCAAATCAAATAACTCATTCAAGCCATTAATGGCGTCCACCAACCTCAAACTCTTCGGCTTCAACTTAACCAACGAAGAACCCTCCACCTCCACCATAACAGCCACCTCCTCCACCACGGAGCAAAAGAAATACGAATGCCAATACTGCTTCAGAGAGTTCATCAACTCCCAAGCCCTCGGCGGTCACCAGAACGCCCATAAGAAAGAAAGACAAGAGCACAAACGCAGCTTAGCCGCCGCCGCCTTAGCTAATTATAACAACACTATTCTCTCCGCCTTCTTCTCTTCTTCACAATTCTCCCCACCTGATCACGTACCCTTCAATGTGTCCTATGGCTCCGGAGTACGCGCCGCTCCCTATAGAAATGATATGGTGCTGGCGTTCGGTGCGGACGGATATAGTGGCCACGTGGCCGGAGGACGGAAGGCCAATTTGAGTGGGCCCGATGAGGTCTGTGGGGTCGACTTACACCTCAGCCTTGCTCCAGCTGGCTCGCCAGCCTGATTATTGGAGGTGAAGAGAGGCTTTATTTCTGAATAAAAATTGTATCACAGTATTAATTCTGATGAAATTTGTATCAGAATTATAGGATTAATTTTTATTTTTTTTTCAGATGAATTTTTTTTTTAAATTATGAGCAATAAATCACAAAAATGACCACTTGAATTAGTGATATTAGACAAACAACCTCCATATATCCTTTTATTGTATTTCAATTTAAATTTCTTGTAATTTTGAGTATTTATCTTACTACTTCGGATATTTTGCTTATTTCAAATCTAAAGAGAATAAGAGAAGTATCTACACATAAACTAATTGCATTAAAATGAAAATAAAATAAAATATATAAATTTTGAAAATAAATTAAAACAAGTTATCTCTTTTTTTTATTCTTATTTTGAGCTTTCATTTTTCATATATATTTATATATAATACTTTTGATTATAATAAGAAAATATCATAATAAAAACGATGCTATATATGATTTTCTAGATGTTATATATATGGCATGTGTTATTATTGGCTCACTAATAATGTAATTAACAAGTTTTGAGATATCATACAATAATTTGCAAAGTGATTTACATGTTGACTATAAAGTAGTAATCATGATAAAGATGATTAGCATAGTGTGAGTTAGAAAGCTTATGAGTTTTTTTACTAACTTTGTGATTTAATAAACAAGAATTTAAAACTTGATTAATTAGTTATCATAATTAATTAGAAATTATATTTTTATTTGTATTTAAAAATTTATTTTCTTGCTAGAGTTCTTGAGACATGTTTATTTAATTTGTTTAATTAAGATTTAGATTTTTAGACATGTTTATTTAATTTGTTTAATTATTGCACTAACATATTCTAATATATACTTTTTTTCATTTAATTTTTTTTTCTTCTTATTAGAACCCTCCCACTTTCCATCTCACCAATCTTCCTCTGATCTCTCATTAAATTTATTTTCTTCTCAAACTTTCATTCAATTTTTAATGCAGTTTTTGTTCCTAAATATTTTATGTAGTTAATTAATATCATTAGCTTTATATAGTAGCTTTAAAATAAGACTATGTGTATGTTTATGTGGAGCAATTAGAACTTTTTGGACTTAAGCTTTGTTTGGGACAATTTTTTACAGCTTTCTAAAGAAGCTTTTTAGTACTATATATATATATATATATATATATATATATATATATATATATATTAAAAAGATGCTTTATAAAGCAATACGAAAGATGTCTAGCTCAAATGAAGTCTTATTCTCAATTTTTACACAATATTACACACTCTATATAGTTCTATATTATGTTTGCCTCCAACTCAATGAAAATAGCATTAGGGCTCATATGAGGAAGCTAAAACAAGTAAATGCCACATTTATTAAATATATGAGGTATTTATTGGCCTTTAAATAAACTATATGTATGTAACAATGAATACAATGAAAAAATACCTAATTTAATTTATTAGCTCAAAAAAAGGTCAACATTAAAGAGAGTCACTACTCATGAAAGTCTTCATTTTTTTTATTATAGCTATCTAAATGTTCAATAATTCAGCACAATCAAAGTTGGTCAATTTTTTCAACTTAGGCAAAGGTTAGTCAACCCAAATTTTCTCTCATTTAATATGAATTTTAATTGAGTGAAAATTAAGCAAAAAGACTCATTAAATTACTCATAATCATGATTACCTAATTTAATATTAGCCTAATCAAATACCAATAAGCCCAAACTCAATCAAATTGCGATCATTTTAAATATTTAAATATGCAATATCGTTATATATACAATCAATTTGGATCAAATAAAAGGGATCTATTTCGAAGAACTTTACACTATATTTGTTTCTCAAATGGCAATCATTTTGATATTGGATTAGCAGCTTTTTATGTCATTTTAGCAGCTAGTTGGAGATAATTTTCACTAATTTGCTTTTCGAACTGTCATCGCACTTCTATTTGGCTACAAGCTGCTATTTTTTTTTTTTTAAGTGACTTTTTTAAAACTGTGTTAAAGTGTGTTAGTAATGAGAAAATTGTTGTTCGACCTGCAAAAAAAAAATCTAATTTTATAAATAAATGTAGCCACCTCAAATAATTCGAAGTTTACTTTGATGAATTTACCAACATGACCTTGATAATTTGCAAAATTACCTATACAATTAAAAAATTCATAAAAAATGTATGAGGGAAAATTCCATTTCCACGTGTATACAAGTAATGCAAATCCAAAATCCTAGGTTAATAAACTAAGAATTTCAAAGCTCGATCACAACAATGCAGCTAGTATTATAGCTTTGTACATTGAAAGCTTCGAAAGAGACTCTATAGGACAATAATATTGAAAGAAAAAAAAAAGTCAAGCAAGTGGGTTGTTGGATGAATTGTAGTTTTTCAAAGGGTGAAAATGCAAAATAGCTTTGGTAGTATAAAAATAATAGGTCAAACTAAAGGATATATATTATAAGTATATAACTAAATTAGCTTAAGTATTGATGAGGAAGAATTCTTCAAATATGTAACAAAAGATAACGGCAATTGATCTGGTCCTTTATGATAATTTCCAAAATTTAGCCATATGACAAACAAGAGAAGTCATAAGACATGCATTGAAGAATAAAAAAAACATTTAAGCAAGAACAAGAACTTGCACTCTTGCTTGGTCATATACTTAATTATGCTATGGCTTTTAGGGCATCACTTAAGAATAAGAAAACGAAAAATATGTTAAATGAGCTAATTTTTAAGGAGGTTATTGAGATCCCAATATAATGTAAGAAAATACTTTTTTTCTTATTGATATAGATAAAATAGGATATATATACTCTATTAATTAAATATGTGTAATAAAAGTAGGATAAATATTGGGAGATCATAAAACTTTTTGTTTGATCCTGTCAACGCATTCGAACAATGTATCGCAATACCACAACTTCCTAAAGTGCTTCATCTACTACATCATAACATGCCTGCTCCACTTTCTCTACAATACCAGCTGTCAATAACAAACTCTACTACAACCAACTAACTATCTAATACAACTCTACACATATTCACTATCACATATTTTGTATTGTGTGGTTAAGTTGAATCAAAAGATCACTATTCTTCTCTCCTATGTTCTTTCTTCTCTAACATTCTCTGCAGGTTTTCTTATATGATATCAGAGTTATCCTACGTCATCGTTTCCTCTTCTCTATACTAATTACGGAACAGACTCTTCTTCTCCAACCTTACCAACCTACTCCTTATCCGCATCCATGGCTGATTTTACTATACCTCCACCCCAGAGGCGATCCAACTTCTTTTTTCAGGGTGGGTAATTTTTATTTTATTGTGGGGGGTGGGAAAAGATGCTTATGATTGATAAAATTAGGGATTTTTTTAGAGGGGCAAAATATCCCCTCTAAAATTATTTTTTTTAGGGTGGGCATTTGCCCGCCCCCCCATCCCCCCCCCCCCCCCCCCCCCCCCCTCAACACATGGGGGATCCCCCATGCTCCACCCTTAAAATTTTTGAAGTCTAACCTTAAACTCATTGCCAATATCCAACTTACCAATGAGAACTATGCAATATGGCATCTCAAGATTCACAAACTATTCTCAACAAATGGTTTTGAAGGGTACCTCACCGGAAAACAAGTCTGCCCACCTCAACCTTCCCCAAACTCCACCTCCCCATATTACCATCTTGGGCGCTTGATTGATCATAGCCTTATGTCGACCCTCTTCTCTACTTTCTGACCTGCAATTCTTCCTTACATTCTACATCTTATCACACATGAGATTTGGATCACGTTAGAGCAGCGTCTTCAACCTACAAATTGGTCCAGGGTAATCTAGTTAAAGAACAAACTTCATCACGTGCAAATGTGTGATTTACCCATCACTCAATACCTAACACATAAAATCCCTGGTTGACAATATTGTTGTTGTCGGATCTACCATCAATCTACACTCCCTTCAAAATGGTAATAAGCACATCTCTTCATCTGATAAGTCTTGAGATCCTCTATCTTTGCTCTGTAATAAAGAAATCAATCTTCAAAATGAGGTGCAAAAGGATAGCATTCCATCAACTGACATTCAAGCCCTATATGACCCACATAATAGTTCAAATATAGGGCGACCAACTTCTTTCAACCCACCTAGATCTTCATGTGGCACGGAGCTCCCTTCAGACCACCATTTTCTTCACCTCAGCCACCTGCAGTGCCTACCTCCAACCAGTCAAATTTATGGGAAGTTAAGTCATTCATCCCTTACGTGCTGGCATAGATGAAGCTTATAATATGCTCCTTCCTTAACCTGGACTCCAAGAGCTCTTCTCTCTCAGCAATAATCTCAACCCGCCGTAGAATGGATTCTTGACTTTGCAGCATCTACGCACCTTACCTCTGAAGCCCATAATATATAACAAACAATTCCTTACCAAGGTTAAGACTCCATTTCAATTACCAATGGAGCTTTTTCTCTACTAATTCAACATAGTAGATAGGGTATTCTTCCCTTGCCTGATCCTAAATATAAGCTTCATCTAATAAATCTCTTTCATGTTCCCGCTCTTTCTCATAATCTACTTTCGATTTCTAAACACACCTCCTATAACAATTGTTCTATTTTGTTTGATGCATCTGGCTTTCTAATTAAGGATCTCCATGACAATAGCATTCTCCTCAGAGGTCATTGTCAAGATGGCCTTTATCCCGTCTCCACCAAACCTGCTCTAGTGCTTCATTCCAAACTTGTTACGAACACTCTATAGCATGTACGTCTTCGACATCCTCACCAGCATGCATTGAGCATTCTATCTAAGCTTCTACCCAATCTAAAAAGCTCTTCTTATTTTCCCTTATGTACTTCCTATAATGTAGCTAAAAGCCACAAGCTAGCTTTTTCTGATAGCTCCAAACATGTATATTAACCATTTCATCTAATACACTCTGATATTTGGGGTCCAACCATGATCTCTTCTTTAATAGGCTATCAATACTACATTGTATTCATTTATGATAGCTCTCTTTTTTCTTGGATATTTCTCATGCACACTAAAAGAGAAGCCCTAGCTAAATTTCAACTTTTCCATAATTTTCTTACAACAAAATTCAATGCTCAAAACAAAATTTTCTACTCTGACGGTGATGAAGAATTCACCAGTAACACTTTCAAAAACTACTTAGTCATGCACGGATTACTCGTCAATTAAGTTACCCATATACTTCTGAGAAAAATTGGTTAGCCGAGAGAAAGAACTATCACTTAATTGACACCGAACACACCCTCTTATATGCTGCAAATATACCTCCCCAATTCTAGGTCGAAGCATTACAAAAATCAAATTATCTCATAAACATATTACCAACATTTGCTTGCACTTTTGGAATTCTCTACCAAACTCTCTATGAACATCCGCCTAGCTACACTCATCTTAAACCCTTCGGATGTCTTTGCTTTCCTTGGCTTCAACTATAGGTCCCTCATAAGCTAGCTCCTCACTCCCATGCTTGCATCTTCTTGGGCTACTCTCCTCAATACAATAACTTTCGATGTTTCAATCCCCTCACCCTAAAACTCCATATCTCTCGACATGTCATCTTTGAGGAACATACTTTTCCATCCACTCACTCTACACCACCAACACCATCTACATCCGCTTATGTTCCCTATTCTCCTCTATTATCGATTCCTACATCTACTGTCATCTTCACCTCACCTCCCATTCAGCAATCCTTATATGTTCCATCTAATTCCCCACAATCTGATTCTACATCCTCTTCCTCAGCTCCCACTGATGCCAACCTCCAGTTTCTACCTCACAGTATACACCACCGGCTCAAACATCTACTCATCCTATGTAAACTCTTCTTCGCACTGGTCATCTAAAACCATAACATATATTTGATCTTCTTTCCCTCCAACAACAACTTAATTCCACACCTACTTGTTACACTAATGCTGCCACACAAGCCCATTGGCATACTTCAATGACAAACCTGGTCCCTTATGCTACTACCATCGAACACCGCACTCATTGTATGTCGATGGACGTACAGAACTAAGTTTCTTCGATATGGTAGATTTGAGCATCACAAAGCTCATCTAGTTGCATAGGGATTCAATAAAAAATATGAAATATACTCTAAAGACATGTTTAGCCCAGTCGCTAAAATGCTAATAATTTGTGTATTTCTTATTATTGCTCTTCACTGGAACTGACAAACAATCCAACTCAAAGTTATTAATGTTTTTTTATATGGTGAGCTTCATGAAGAGGTATATATGCAGCAACCACAGGGATTTATTGATGCCCAACTTTCGCATCATGTATGCCTCCTTTATTAATCAATTTATGGCCTCAAACTAGATCCCCACTAGTGGTTCACCAAGCTCACCTTATTTCTACTCAACTTCAGTTTTCAGCTCAGCAAGTCAGATCCTAGTCTCCTTACCTACAACCAATTAAATTTCCAACTATACCTCTTGATATATGTGGATGATCTGTTACTAACTGGGAACAATTCCAAAACAATTCAATCCCTTCTCTCCTGGCTACATGAATTGTTTTCCTTGAAACAACTTGGTCTAGTTGAATTGTTCCTTGGGATACATGTCAAACGCACATCCACTAGATTGTTTCTTAATCAATCCCATTATGCCAGAGATATTCTTTATGCATCCAATTTTACTTCCTATAAACCAACACTTACACCCATTTCTCTAAAATCATCTCAGTAACACCTAACATGTGAACCCTATAGCAACCCCACCCACTTCCGTTAGCTTGTCGGTTCTTTATAGTATTTGAACATCACTCACCTTGATATTGCATATTCTACAAATCAACTTTCTCAGCACTTGCATAATCCAACACTTGCTGATTACCAAGCCCTCAAGCACTTACTACAACACATCAATGGTAATCAACACTTTGGCCTTCCATTCTCCACAAGTGATCTTATTCTTTGCACTTATGTTGATGTTGATTGGGCATCAAACACATATGATCGAAAATCAATTTCTAGTTTTTGTACTTATAATGGCAAAAATTTAATCTCCTGTAGCATTAAGAAATAGATCACGGTGGCCAAATCTTCGACCGAAGCTGAGTATCATGCACTCTCCTCATCAACTTCAGATGTTCTTTGGCTTCATAGTCTATTGGTTGACTTTCATGCCACTCAACTCACTCCAACTAGCATCTAGTACTGCGATAATATCTCAGTCATGGCACTTGCCAACAACCCAATTTTTCACTCTCACACCAAACATATCAAAATTGATTACCATTTCATCAGTGATCATATTTGAAGCAAGGAGATAGTAGTTCTTTACATTAGCTCAGTTGATCAGCATGTTGACATTCTCACAAAGCTACTCTTCATCACCAAATTCCAGCTTCTTTGAGACAAATTAAATATCCGACAATCTGATAATTAATTTGAGGGGGGGTTTCAACGCATCAGAATAATGTACTATAAGACCACAACATCCTAAAGTGCTCCATCTACTTCAGTAAATGTGGCTGCTCCACTTTATCTGCAATACCGTCTGCTAGTAACAAACTCTACTATAGACAACTAATTGTCTAATACATTGTTATATACATTCACTATCACATATTTTGTGTTGTGTGGTTCAGCTGAATCAAAAGATCAATACTCTTCTCTACTATGTTCTTTCTTCTTTAACATTCTCTGTAGGTTTTCTTATAGATCCAACATAATATTTGATGTGAACTAACCATCTTGAGTAACATAGTAGATTTAAATTGAAAACATATTATTAGTTTGTGTTTAAGTAAATATCAATGAGAGTATCTGTTAAGTAAGTGTTATCAATAATAAAATCACTATACACACGTACACCTTATCTGAGAGTTATAATGTTACCTTACCATTGGTGTAAACACGAAGTACTAAAAATGATTGCCAGTTGGCTCAATTTAAAAGTGGCTACTTTTTAATGCAAGTTGATATTGCTCGCATTTCATTAATCATATTAAAGGTTGTCTCATCCAACAACTTATAGTGTGTCTAGCTCTTACAGAATAGTAGTCTTCACTTTTTGAAGTGAGCTTTCATTTATAGACATAAACATCATAAAATTATTATCAAACCATTGATATCAATCCAACCTTTCATGATATTTTTTATATATCTAGGACACATGTTAACCCCACAATGGGTGCTTTACTTTTCCACTTTGAGTCACCATTATAGGGGTCAAAGTAGTAAGGCACACATTATACCGATCAGCTAACTTTTCATTTACATCATTATTAGTATAACTCTTTTCACATGAACAATCTAGTTGTCATCGCTTTCCATTATGTATCTTCTCTCATGAACAATTTAATTGGCATCACGCTAATGCTCACTTTACTATCAAAATTTGTCATAATCTTAGCAAAAAACTTTAAATATGGCAATTAACTAATAAAATAATTTACTCTACTTGTACAACTTATAGTATAAATTTTATTACACTATATAATGCAAGAAGCCTTATGTTTATAATCCTTTATTGATTACTTCTTATTCAATGACTAATTATTTCAGGTCTCTACCTTCTTTTATAACATAATCCTTTTTTAAATACAATTTCATGTTAGTATTTATCATCTCCACTCTTACTCTACTCAACTCGCCTAGTAGTTTACATCATAATAATTACTCGACAAATCTACCCAATACATTTTTTTTAAAAAAAGTCTCTCCTAGGAAGTATTTAAATCACTCAAATAATTTCCACACAAGATCACCTCTCATAAAATTTACTATAACATGAAAAATTCAAACTCCTTTCATCCAAACTCCTATAAGTTATCCATATACCACATTCATATTAGGGAACTTATAATTGATCATTTAAGCTTGAATTTATCTAACTATATACTAATAAAATTATCCCTATCTATTGTTTGATCTAATGAATTTCCACACTATTATTGCTTTACTAACCATACTAGGCAACATAGAATTGATCATTTAAGCCCAAATCTATTTAACAATGCATTTATATAATTATACATATCCATTGTTTGACCTAAGCAGTTGTGACACTACAATTGCTCGACAAACCATACATGCATGATAATTTCTAGTTGAGAAGCACTAAATTGGTTCAAATTATTATAAGATTGTCCTAACTTAGCTAATATGGTTCTAAGTGCCATAACATGGTCTTGGCTTACTCAATTATCCTAAAGAGTCTTAGTTAATCTAAATATCTAAACTAATATATAAGACCTTAATTTACCCATAGTGATTAATTTACCCAAGAAGCTCCAAGTTAACTTATCATGGCCATAGATGATCCAATTAAGTCCTAATTAACCTATTTGTGGATTAGCTTAACTAATGGTAGCATTAATGTCCCATATTAATATAATATTTCTTGTATAGTTATGTTTGATAAAGTTTGGTCATAAATAAACTAACTTGGTCATAGTTAATAAGGCTTTAATTATCCTAGCTTAGTCTTAATTGATGTAAGTTGAGAATATATAAGCTAAAATGACCAAAGCTTTTCTTAACATACTCAACTAGTTGGGTTGTAAATAAATGACCCGACATGGCTAACGAAAAAAATTAGAGTTTAGATTGAATTAAATTTGGGGTTGGGTATGGGTCTATATTAAATGAGTCATGTTCATCTAAAAAAATTGTATGATCCATATAAAAAATGGGATAAATGGGTCAAGTTTGGGTTGAATCAAATTTGGGTAAAAAATTTTGACCCATATAATAAATAGTTCAAGTTCGGGACAAGCATGTTCAAGTCAACTCAGCACTAGGTCAAAACTGAACAAAAAATGCAAACCCAAATTGGCACCCATTTAAACTTGGCACCGGCCATACTAATTATCCTTAACAAACTTAATTATGAGTTAAATGTATTAATTGACTGTTTAATTAATCTAATTGAGTGTCAATTGAGACAAAAATACCTATTTGTTAACTCAAATTCCCCCTAGGCAAACTAAGCAAAATTTAATTAATCTACTTAAATTCTAACTAGCTTGAATTAGACTTATCCTAAATAATTAACTCATAATTATGATTTATAAGTTATTTGAAATCTAGTTCATTCCTTAATTTGACAAATTTAATATTAATAATCCCAATCAGCTTTTAACTATGTTTGTTTGCCCTGTATTGAGTCTCATATAGTTTTTGTTAACCTGCATTATCAACCAACTTACCCTACTTGGTTTAAATCAATTCTAATCATCCCAAACCAAACTTAACTGGCTTATTAAATGATCTTTATTCACTTGAATCAAGCCTGATGGCTCGAGTGAGCAAAAGGATCTAAATTAAGCTTCATTGTGTATTTAAAATAACCTAATATTAAATTGATCCTAATTAATAAAAATTAAAATTAATGTAATTGTTTAAGTGTGTCAATATAACCCAATAGTTCCAAATGCTTAATTAAACCATAAATCCTTTAATCATTTTATGTGACTTGCTTATGATTCATGTCTAACTTAAACTATACAAACATGGCTTTTTATTGACTTAGACATAAGACCCATGTGTTACAAAGTCTCCTTTAAGTTTTAGCCACTCTTACTAAACAATAGTAAATTTTTCTACCTACAATAGTTATAGTTATCATTTATATTCCATAACAGGATTCCCTAGTGCTTTAGCACCATATAGACCTCTTCCTTGGATCACAATAATTTAAATGGCATAGACTTTGAACTAACAACTATTAAGACTACTATAGGCATCATTATCTCCCCTCCCATATTGGATTCTTCTCATCCTTTTAAAATGAAGATTAAAGCTTTTGTCTCTTATGAAAATGATATCTAACAACCTCAAGGAATTCTTTTACCTTATAATTCCAATAACTAGAGGTTACATCACCTAGAAAGTTTGATAAGAATGTTAAGCCTAAGTAAAATTATCCCTAGGCACACTAAGAGGGGGGTGAATTGGTTATTTTAAAAACTAATTGCTTAATTTAAAAACAAATACAATATTTTTGGATTTTTCAATATTTAAAAATAAGTTATAATTTTTACTTAGTGTGAAAGCAAACGAATTTACCAAATCTAAGCAATAATGATGATGTTCTAACCAATAGAACAAAGCATTTAGTACAATATTCACCAAGCAGTTATAATAAAATTAAAATGCAAGAATAAAATCATAATAAGCACACTAGTGATTTATAGTGATTCAGTCAAACAATGACCTACGTCCACTCCTCGGAGTCATCCTCTCTGGGTATTGCATAGTTTGACTTAATGTCTCTCATTTTTCCCCCACAGTAAGGCGAAGAAGCCCTTATATAAATCACTTCCACCAAACCCAATGCGGCAGAGAATCGGAAGCTTTGTCACCCTCTAGGTGATGATAATGAATCTTAAATTTTTTTTCCCTCCTAGAGAAGACAAAGAACCTTGGTCTCCTTTGTTACTCTTTACGTGATGGAAGAGAACTGTGTCCTTGAGCTGAAGAATTTCTCCCTAGAATAACCCAAGAAACCCAGACAGTCACTTATAGAAATAAGGAAAGACACTTATCTGAAGCAACCATGTGATCCCCTCATACTACTTATCCCTCACTCACAAGCACTCCCTCTTCTTCCTAAAGCTCTCCTAGATCTTCTTCTCGAAGCTCCCTCTCAAGAAAGTCAACAACCAAAGACTTAAAATAAGTTAATGAGAGAGATTAAATATAAGGTAGACCTCATAAAAAAGCCCTAAATTCAATTCTGGAAACATTGATCGTACAATACGATCATGGATTGTCCAGTGTAATTAGTGTAAAGTACTCTTATTAGTACTATATGAAGAGCTATGTGTTTTACGATCAATTCAAAGAATTGAGTTGATCGTTTAGGATGATTCAAATCATTATCCAATATGATTAGTTCAAATGACTTTGATTATCATCTTGTATGATTGGCAATGATTAAATTATTATCCCATGCAAGAATTGGGTCATACAATATAAGTGGTCAAGTCATCATGTATGATCTAACTGGAATAATTAATCTAAATTCATTCCCTAATCACAAATTAAAATTTGAATATCAAAATATTGCCTTAATTATGATTGATGGCTGGGATCCTGATTTCAACTAATCGTCCTATGCATTATACATTGTACAGTATGATTAGTTCAACTTGAACTAATTATCATTATTAGTTATTTTAATAATTTTCTGATTAGCTAATCGTATTGTATGATTAGTTCAAAAAAATTTAACTTTTGATATTGTCACAAACTCACTCCCTTGAGTGTGTGTGTGTGTGTGTGTGTGTGTGTGTGTGTGATTTCTAAGTTTTGTATCCACCAAATACATGACTTGACTCAAGAAAGGTAAATATATATAGGAATTGAAATTACAGACATTTCATGACATATTTAACCCTAGTCTACCTAATTTTGAGCTGATCAAACTTGCAAGTGTATGGTGGACCAAAAATGTTAGTGCACAGGAAAAACAAATATGCAATAATAGTAATTAACAGGATATAACATAGTAAGAAATACAATAATGTTTGTTATCATCAAAATTATAGGACTTGGGTATAGATTTGCAACACAACTGGATGACTATCAACCAACAGATTGATGATCAAGATTATGGATTGATAACCTCATATAAAAATGAGGTTAATATTTACTCCAAGGTAGAACTAAAAAAAGTCACTCTAAAGTATGAGACTCCGCTAAAGATGACACAACTCTAACAGCACTCACTCCCCTCTCACAAAAGAAATGAAAACCTATTTACAACAAAGGCATAAATGGACTCAGGTGTCGCAACGCTCAGATTATGGGCACTACGACATTATAAAATGAACCAATGCCTTGGCATTGTTAAACTTGCTCCGCTGCGATGTTGTGTTGACCTAGTACGATTAATGATTGAATTAACATGTCCTCATTTTGATAAATGTTTTTCCACGATGTTGCAAAAGATAAACATTGTGGGGATTGAAAATGCAATCCGACTTTGTGGTGTTGTGATGATTGGCATTCCAGTGTTCAAATTCTTGAGACTTAAGTGTTGCGACACGAATTTCTGATGCTGTGGTGATGACCTTGGATTCGTCGGGGAGCTAATTATTCCTTAAATTCCCGAGCGGTCGGTGTTGAAATGTTTAAAAATGGTATTAGAGCATTGTTGTTGACAATGTTAGGGAGCAGAATATGTGGGTACTGTAGCGCTCATTCACCACTTTTGAATTTTTTCCTTCTTCTGAGCATTTCATGCACAGACACAATTTAAATAATATATTTTCACTGAATTTCAACACAATAAATAGTATATAATTTACACTTAATAAAATACACATAAATTAAATGCTAAATAAAACAATCACATATAAGTTAATGAGTTATGAAATATTTTTTTTTTTATGTTGATGTTAATGAATATCTAATAAGAACCTCAATAATCATATTACTTTATTAATACAAACTCGTGTAATAATCAAAATAGCTTAGTAGAGTAAATGCTCAAGTGCATAATAGTGCTAAATATAAGATAAAGTTAGATATATAAGTGTTATAACTTATAAGCTCAATGTAATAGAGCAACACAACTACACAAGCTATGATTCACTTAGATTATCAGACACCAAGAATGCACAAATTAGTGTCCATACAATAATGATTGTGATCGCAACGATGCTATGTTTAGAGCAAGAGAATAACATTATTAGGAACATTATAAATGATCACTTTATCATTATATCGCAAGACAAAGTAACCACAAGAAAGAATTATCAAGCATATAAGTTCAATAAATTTACAAGTGTATAAAATTAAAGTATAGAGAATTGAAAGCAAGAGTTTTATATGGTTTGACACACGACTAACCTAGATCTATGCATAAGCACCCCTTCACCTAGAATTCTATTATCGCAGGCTAGAAAAGAAATAATTACATTATCCTTCTTCAAATGAAACACCATTAAGTTCTTAATTTGATAAGAGTACCATTTTTTTTTCCTATTGCAAACATAATATCAAGGTTATATCTTCTAAAAGTCTCTCAAAATTTTGCATGGTTATATAATGCTACTAGCAACAATTAAATATAAATTAATTTCTAGATAATAGATTGAAGTTATATAATCCTAAACATACAAAACCACTATTTGGAGATTGAGTGAGAATATCTTACTAAAGAGCTTTAAGGAGATCTTCTTCCATAATGGATAAGCCTACATCTTCACCAATTTGATAAAGTAGTAAGCACACATTCTCATTTTTTTATCCTTAGAATGCTTGTTCAGAAGGACTCTTTTTTGTAGACAAATAGTACAAAACAAAAGGTAATTATCACTATTATACTAGCCAATACCTACCATTTTTACCACTTGAAGAGCCTAGCTAACATAGTTTGAAGAGTTTCAAATCTCACTTAATGAAGAATCTTGTTAATCTCAACTATTAAGGATACCATAATGAAGGAAAATTTTTACCCATCCTCTCTACAATAATTTAATTTTTGCCTTTGTTAATGTCTACTGATGTGCTAATATCAACAAGAGTAGCCTCCATTCCCACACCATAAACGCTCACTCACTTTCATAGAAACTTACTTTGGTATTGACATCTTTCTTAGATTAGAGACTCTTCATGATAGTTATCTGAATAAGAGAAAGGACCTGCTCTTGACCATTTCTCTAATAATCGTGTTGAAATCTCAGCACTAAAAAGATTATCAATTTTCTTCATCTTACAAGAACAAATATGTAAAGAACAACTAGATTTCTCTAATAATCCTGTTGAAGTCTCAAGACACCTAGAAAGAATCTTATACTCAATCTTCCAAACCTCACTAACATGAAAATTCAAGAAGTCGATCCATTAGCCCCTCAATTTTTTTACTGAATAATTTTGTATACGATTTACAGTGCATCAGAATACTAAGTACTTTGACCTAAGTGAGGCGAGTACATGCATCATGATACGAAGATCATCTTGATATGTTGGTTGATAGCTTCGGCTACCAACCAAGAGGTCTTGGATTCGAAGCTTATGTATGTGATGCATGTATGAGTTTTCCTTAATTGACCTAAATGTCCCAAAAAAAATAATACAGAAAACGCTACTGCACGAAACTCCTGCATATTCCATAATTTTGACGAGTTAGTTATCTACTGTGTTATGGACTTCATTTTAAAAGATTGGCTGAAGCTTGAAGTGGTCTTCTATTTTAGTAAGTTTTGTGTACTGTATATCCTGCATGGAACTAAAGTCCAGCTACAAATATCTGTTCAGATGTGACAAATTAATAGATTATCAACTTAGACATCTAAAAAGCAAAACAGAGACAAATAGAATTTGATTTGACTCTTTACACTCTTTTACCAGATTAGGTTGCCAGGTAAGGCAAAGCTGGTAATGTTCTGAAGAAGTATTGTATTTTTTTTTTTTTTTTAAGAGGCTAAGAGAGTGGTTTGACTCTATATACCAATTTGAATTGGTACAACAGTTAAAAATAGATTGTCATATTTATATTATCATAAATTGGAGTCAATCATAAAATTAATAGCTCTGATGCTACGAGAAGATACCATAGCAACTAAGTTACTGGACTAAGCTGTTTGTTTTGTCGTTGAGGCTTGGTCTAATAGTTATTTTAAAACACCAAGTTGCATGGAGAGGACTTGTTCCATGTGATTAAAGGGAAAAAAAAAAAGATTATTTCCATCAACTATTGTGAATATTGTTAAGGAATCTTGGTTTCATTTTAATTTATTATTTAAGAAAAAATATTAATTTTTTGTTGTTATTTAGGCTTCATTTGAGATTATTTTTTTGTTGTTTTCTAAAATTATTTTCCAGTATAAAAATTTCTTGAATTAAAAAAATTTGTAGTAAAAAGCTGCTTTAGAAAACATTAAGAAAGTTGCCCCAAATGAAGCTTTAGTAAGTGTTTAAAATAGATTTAGTGGTGTAATTATAGTAGTAACAGAGGTAGTGGTCAAATTCTAACTGTCGTGTGGACGATATCTCGATGCATGAACCCCTGCCTGAAGGCGGGTTAGGCAAGACAACCCGGCCAAGGCGGTGGCCTCGTGCAAGCATGTCGACTACCGCATGCTACATAGGCAGCTGGGCGCATGACGACCTGAGAGGTGAAGGCAACCAGGCCGAGCTAGGATAGGACTAGGATTGAGATGCGGCATTGATTGTGGATTGGCCTCAAGGCTCTATGGCTCAGCGTCCTTACTCCCACGTGCTAGCAGGCTAGGCCAGGCGAAACCCATGGCACGAAAGGCTAGCATACCTGGACTCAGGTCAACTTTGAGTTGATTTTGGGTTTCCGAGTCAACCCAAACCAGACCCAATTTTAGGAACGGGTCACATTTTTGAAATTGAACCCAACCCGTCTAACAAACGGATTGACCCAAAAACAAAAATTTTCGGGTCGAGACCGGTTCAGATTCCAAGTCTTGTCAAATATTGACACCCCTAATATGCATTAAAAAAATTTGGTAAGGACTCATAATGCCAAATAAGGAAGCAATGTCATAGTTGACGACAATACTTGCGAAGCTCAGTTCTTATGTATGAATCTACCTCAAATTTGTGTGACAAATGTTGTTTCATATTTATGTTGTACTTAGTCCATCGAATAAAAATATGAACATATATTACAGAGTAAAATATTAGGGTGTTTGTTATTTTTTTTATTCGAAATGAACTTGAGGAGCAATTTTGTTTGAAAACAAGCCAAATAAGAGTTAGGCGACGACTGCACCAAGGACAAGTATTAAGTTAAAAGAATTTGATTCAACATTACACAAAATTAGACTTGCAAACTTCTAAGGCTTGTTTGATTATATATATATATATATATATATATATATATATATATATATATATATATATATATATATATATATATATATATATATATATATATATGTATGCTGCACCAAATTATTTTCAAAATTTTCAGAGAGCTCAACAATGCGACAACGCTTTCTTAGTGCCTCTATGCTTGCAAGTAGAGCTGTCAAAATCGGGTCACGGGTCAGGTTCGGGTCCATCTCGGAACTGACCCGGCACTAATCGACCCAACCCATTTTTTTTTTGCAAATGGGTTAGTTTTTCGGACTCGAACCCGAACTGCTTCAAGTCCGGATCAACCCAAACCCGAATGGCTTTGGGTATGTTTTACTAAAATATTTTTATTTAATTTAATTTATTTAAACCTAAATCGAATTATGATAAGATTTACTTCAATCAACTTAAAATAAACCAAGCTTAATTCAGTTTTGAACAAATAATTTATTATTTTTTGGAAATAACATTTATTTATTTCATAATAATTTTTTAAAACCCTCCTAAATCAATTAAAAACGAGTCAAACCAGGTTGATTTCGGGTTGCCGAACCGGTTTTACAATGGGTCGAAATCCCTAACTCAAACTAGAGATTTTTGGGTTGGATTCAAATCAGATTTTCGGGTCAGGTCAAATATTGACAGCCCTACTTACAAGCATAGTGCCGCAACACTCCAACTTAATTTTTCAAATTTTTGAGAATTTTATTTTATAATTATTTTCACATATTTCAAGTTGTTACAATCAACTCACCTTAAAAAAATTTCACCCTCGACATTTTCACGATCAATAAAAAAAGTCAATGCTAAAATAAAGTTAATATAAAACAAAATCAAACCAATTCAAAACAAAGTCAATTCATTAAACAAATTGGTATGATATTAATTCTAAAAAAAATTCAAAATTAAATTCATTCGATTCAAAACAAATTGGTATGATATCAATTCTACAATTAGTAAAATCTAAAAATAAATTCATTTGATTCAAAACAAATCGGCACAATATCAATTTTACATTCGATAAAACTCAAATACAATTGATCACTAACTTTATCATTCAATCAATCATGAGTTCAACCAATCACATGTTGATTTACACGAAATGATTAAAAATCAAATACAAATGAATAAAACTAAGAATTCTACCAATGGATCCACCTGAGGCATTTCTATTGTCCTGCTAAATTAGACTGTAAAACTCTACGTCATATTGGTGACAGTGCTAGCGTGGCAGAATATGTGGGCTCTTTCTAATTTTTACTAGTTCCTCTTTCATTTTATATGTTCATAGATCCTTCACTATATCCCTTGGATCCCACGGCCCTTTATTTGTAGCCCTGCTTGGACTGCTCCGCTTTAAATCCAGATCTTATTCCCTTCAATATTATGGACAATCAGCTATCTGGCGTCCTCATTGTCCACATATGAAATGTCGTATGGTCATCAAAAAATATTGTCCAACATGTTTCCTTCCCCATCATGCACACTCCAGTACAAATCCCTCTTCATCTCAGACCCTTTCTTGCTGTTTGAAAATTTACTTCTCTTTTCACTACTATCTCTTTTGATCATATTGTCTCATGGTCTCTTCCTACTCATATGATCCATGAATAATGGTATAACTAAATCATTCTCTACTAATCTTGCTCTCTCAACTCATCCTTCAGTCCTCTCAAAAATCTGAAGCATTTTTTCTTCTATTGTGTAAATTAAATATAGAGTGTACATTGCAAGTGTAATAAATTCAACTTCATATTCCATCATTATTTTTTCTCCCCACTCCAATCTCATAAAGGCATCATGCATTTACTATTAAGCTAATGGAGGTACAAAATAATTTCTTAAAATAATAGCAAACTCTACCTAAGTAATATATGCATTCATCTTTTCCTAAAATTTCTCCCTCTATTATCCTATCCACTATCTCTCTGCCTCTCCTTCAAATAAAAACACTACTAAGGTTACTTTCTTATTTTTTGGACATTATATGTTATTAAAGATCTTATGTATCCTCAGTAGTCAGTCCTCTACTACCCATGGCTCTACCGATCCCTTAGATAGTTGGGGCCCTAACTTATGGAACATCTATAAATACTTATCCTTTTTTGGTTTTTTTCCTAGTCTGCTTACTCTGTGCTTCACTTATTACCTGTGAAAGTATATTAACAAATAACAAGCTGCATCAAGATGACAGAACTAACAGGAATTGTTGTTACACTCTGAACATTTTGTATATCCTCATCAATAGGGCCCATCTGTCCACCAATATAATTCTCTTTCTTAATCCGATAAACATCAAACTCAATATACATACAAACATATATAATGAATAAATTATGTGCAAAGAATAAAATCTATACTACTCACTTCTACACCATTCATAATTAATCTTATAACTCTTATTAGAATTCAATTCTTTAAATAATCATTACTTTAATATCATTTTATAATGATTCAAGTCTAAATTAAAAGAATTATATTTTAACTATCTTCTTTCCAAAGTTAATAAATATCTATTAGTTTAATAATTCTACCAAAATCCACTATAAATCAAATACATTAAAATGTTATTCTATATTCATTCTTTCAAAATGCAATTGGTGAATAGCAAGGCAAGACATCCTACTTTAAGGGTTTTTCATTTTTTATGTGTCATCCACCAGTCTTATTAATTATTATTATACCATTATATCTTATTATATCATCATTACATGTAGATTTCAATAATTTATAAAGAGTCATCACCCTCTGCCATCGACATAATTAGGTCAAAAAATTACAAACCAACATTTAGAATTATACCATAAATCTTTCATTTAAAAAAAATCATGGTAGCCCACCCTCCTACATAAGATATTTTATTTTAATATTAAACCGTATTAATTATAATATTAACAGATAGTCTGTTGAATCTTGAATAGGTTGTTAAACCTAAGCTTATGACCCAAGGCTAACCAAGAGGGGGGTGAATTTGTAATTTTAAAAATTCTCTTAGATTTTAAAATTTAAAACCAGTTAATGATTCATAGCAAGTTAATTGAAGTTATTTGAAAGCAAATTTTTCAACAACAACAACATCAAGCCTTTATCCCACTACGTGGGGTCGGCTACATGAATCCTTTTTCTCCATTGTGTCCTATTAAAAGTCAAATTCTCGTTTAAATCTAATAAAGAAAGGTCATTCCTAATATTTTCTAGCCAAGTCTTTTTAGGTCTACCCCTACCTTTCCTAACATAAGTCAAATCTATACCTCTACTCTCCTAACCGGATCATCAGAAGGCCGCCGTTTTATGTGACCATCTAAGGCGACTCTCTCTAATCTTATCTTCTACTAGAGAAGCAAATTTTTCAACCACGAAATTAAAAACTTCCAGTAAGTAAGCAGTTGAAATTTAAACGACACAAAGAATTATAGTGGTTTGGTCTAACACAACCTACATCCACTCCCTGAAGAATCCCTCTTCAGGTATTGTATTATTACCAAAGTGACTCTCCTTTTCCCTAACAGCAAGGGCAGAGAA